>JNHY02000300.1:0-15274 GCA_001691755.2 Amanita polypyramis BW_CC | reverse complement strand
CTATACTTGTAGTGTCTGGATAGTATGAGTATTTCAACAAATTGTTAGGAAGACCATCATACGTAACAATAACATGGGTTCGTAGGTTGGGGGGCCTTGTATAATAGAAGAAACTGCTTCAAAGCGTTTAATGGTCTTCCAGGTCCCTACATAAAACATAACTTGATTCAGGTGAAAGTATTGCACTGTATTTGTTGAAATCGGGTATGACATCGGAAAAACTGGTAGGCAATTTAAGACATGAAGTTTGTCATCATTACACAAGACCCATCTGTAAGCTCGGTTCCATTGTAGAGATGTGGGCTGTGCGTGCCTTCATGATTAAAGGAAAGCTATGCTCGGCTGTCTCCGAATGATACATTCATTGGTATCTAAATTAGGCAACGAAGAAAAGTATTCACGAAAGAAGACCTTTTTCGAAGTTAGCCAAGACAACATTAAACTAATATCGCGTATCACAAGAATCTTAACGAATCATGCTCCTACAGGGGAATATCGACGTCGTTGGCACCCTAATGATCCCTTTCATTGCAATTATGACGACTCTTTTCACTCTCGCTCTCATATTTTATGTAGTTGTATCGGATATACTCACAAATTCAAAAACATCGAACATCTCAAAAGACAGAAAAACGGTTTAGAAAACCTAGCCAAATTTTTGGAAAGAAATATAAAGGAATAGGATAATTCCTCTACGTTTCTTATTTTGAATACTTCCTTCATACATTAACATTGACTCTCAAAAGCTCAACAGCTAACTACATTTGATATCTTCGGATATTTTACCCTTCATACTTACTAACGTTTGTATTTATATATCACAATAAAATTGTGTTCTGATTCAAAAAAAAAAAAAAAAAACGAAGAAAAGTATGTTTAGATATTTATTTCATCAAACTTGGTTTAGTCATGAATAGAGTAACTAACACATGCGAATCAAATCGGCAAGGTAAGTTACACAAAACGAGCGTGATTCTATGACCTTTAACACAAATCATTCGGTGCTTGGCTCGCAGCTCGATCAAAGACTCGAGACAAGTGTCGCAGATGAAGTAGGAACAATACGAGTAAAACCGAAGACAAACAAATCAACAAGATTAATATGACTTGAGCAACCCTCAACCGATTAATTTGGCCTTCATCCTTATTTTTGTTCTGTACCACGCCTGGGTGAACAATGACCGTAACCAGAGCGATAATCAACGTCACAGTACTCCTGGCCGTCCCGGATATTAATAATAATCAGACTGATAGAGTCCATCACCGTACCAGGCTGTCCACATAGATGGAACTGAAAAAAGGTCCCAGATAGTCCAAGAACAGAAACTCAGGTCGGCCACATCTCGGTACCGGTAATGATACTGACAAATTTCATTAGTCACTTGAAACGTGCCAAAACTTAGGACACAAACATCACAGCGACCCGAAAAATATATGATTAGAATGGTGGAACAGATCAAACCCATGATAGCCTGTACCAATGAACAGGAGATGAAAATCCAGAATGTAATGCTAGCTTGGACAGATGGCTTGAATACAGTAGTTACCATGCTACAGTGCCAATGTAGGTTCCCGAGCAATACTTTGGTGAACCACTTACGCAACCAAAAGACCGTCAAAAAATCGCACAGCTTTCCATATACTCAAGATGGCTTTTAGACCTGGACAACCCGAACGTAAGTCAGATCCACCTCTAGACGACAAAAGGGATGCGGTCACCTAATTCAGGTTCTCCGGGAGCAAGCGACTGATGGAACGACGGTATTCCAAGTGTGAAGATAGCAAGCAGAGAGTTTCGCAATAGTTTGTATGTGAGAAATTTGAAGCACTCAGGACCAGCAGAAGTCCGTGTACCAGTTTCGTGTGTAGGAGCGTTAGCTGTGGCAGTTTGGTTTTGGGGTGTTGCGGTCTTCGTTAATTCAGAATAGGCATTTGGGTTTAGCTGTGTGACTTTATGGTCAACGGAGACGACGTGCATGATTCTCGCAAACTACCTGAGGTCCTTCCGCTTTATTGATCTTCGAAAGCATTTTCTCAGGCCCTTCATCGTTTTCATGCACCTCCGAGACTTTCCCTTTGGAACCTCCACGGACCTATGTTGCTTCTAATAAGTCCATGGGTTTCATTACATGACCTCTTTACCATAGCGATATGTCGACCATTAGGCAGGAAACATGTAGTAGTAGATTTCATGGAAAAAATCTCGAATGTATGATGGGTGCTAGGGTAGCGATAATCGAATGCAGCAGTCGTATATATAGCGACCTTCCAGTTCGCATTACGTAGTCATTTAGCATCGGCCATTTCCGAAGGTTGTAAGGTGTGTAGGATGAAGTATATAATATGATGCACTGCCCATCAATCCACCCCTGGAAAGTTGGCCTGCCGCAGCCACGCCGTATCTGGGCGCCGGCCGGCCTTCATACCTGCTACTCACCTAACCTCTTGCTCATATGTGCGAGCCATCATTTCGTGCAGTATATACGAGGCTCTGTTTGATAAAGACAGCCTCAAAAAAATCGACCCAACAAACGAGATGGCCAGGTGGGCTTTTTCTGTCTGATACATGCTTGCGGAACTTGGCTGCGTACGCAACATACTCACGAAAACTCAATGAGCTCGCGGGAATTGCCGCCAACAGTAATTTGAGTCAGCTCGCGGGAACATGAGAAGTGCAGGGTCCGATAATCCAGGAAAGTTCCCTCAATAATAGCCTCAAACCCAGTTTTTCAAAACAACCTCTGGGCGTGTACGTATTGAGACCTGAAACGCACAAAAATTCGATGAGTGGTCCGATCAATAAGTTCCCTCAATAATAACTCAAACCCTTTGAACCACTGCTGGGCGTGCATGAGACCTGAAACGCGCAAAAACCCGATGAGTGGCTTAGACTGATAAGCCGAATTTCCCTCAACGATAGCTTTAATGTGCCAATTACCACTGCGCGACATGTGCCGGGACCCTAAAAATGTAGATCGATAACACAGCCCTAGGGTCATCTTATGATGATCACCGCTGGGCAATGTGTGTGAAACCCCGAAGAGTGCCCGTGCCGATAAGCCTACGGGGGTGGTCGTTAATGAATTTTGTATATCCGAAGTTGGCCTACTGTCGATCACATACACCCACGCAAGAAACCTCCGTCAAGAAGGCGTACAATTCACGATCAGGTCAAGGGATTTGGTTTCAAAGATCTTATTCCATTAGCTTCGCGGGTACCCAATGTAACCATCACCAGGACCCCAACCGGTGTCCCCCCGTCTCGCGAATAGGAGGTTCGTGCTCCTTGCTGATCCCTCCCGTAGGAAGATCTATTTATATGACTTATGCTTAATCTGAAGCAATTTGGGGTTTCGGGGCTTGCCATGATGGCGTCTATTTGAATCCGGTATACGTGGGCAGTTATGCATGATGCAAGAGGCCGGGGTAAGGGTAGATACAACGGGACCGAATTTTCGTTTTGCTTATCCATGAGTATTTGAGCATCCAATTGACGTATCTCGTAATCCCGCAGCCCGAACAAAACTCGAGACAGGTGCCATCGACGAAGCGGAACAATGCGAACAAAAATAGGCTTTCGGCTGATTGATTGGACCGGAAGAAAAGACCCCAGGTAGTCAAGAAGCAAAAACCTGGGCCAGCCACACGCCAACTCTCAGATTGGTGTTCATAATATTGCGTCATACTAGTCACTCGAAACATTGCCAAAAATCAGACACAAACGTCACGGAGACCCGAGAAATAAATGGCCAGACATAACAGGTCCACGATAGCCATCCGTACAAACGAATAAGAGGTGAAAGCCAGAAGGTAGGATACGTTTGACAGAGGATTTAAATACGGTAGCCATCGCCCTGTGGTGTTAGACAATAATGTGATTGGTAACATATTTTGGTAGGCCACTTACGCAACAAAGACGTCGAAACATTGAACAGCTTTCCGTTGAGGCGATGATAACTTATAAACCTGGACGGTCTAAAGGTAGGTCAGCTTCCACAGAACAGAAGAGATGTGGCCGCCCGATATAGACTGTCCAGAAGTGAGGAATGATGGTATTTTCAATGTCTCGGGGAATAGCCGGTTTTGCGATGGGCTGAAGGTGAGCTACTGAAACAATCGGAACTAATAGAAGTCGGCGTGTCATTATTATGCCAACTGTCTGAGATCCCTCGCGGACGGTGTAGTAATAACTTGGCGGCAATCCCCGCCATACTAGTGATTTCGGCCATTCCCGAAACGTTTCAATCCACGCATCCCGATATGCCTAGAAGATTAGGTGAATTACGAGTTATTCGTTAGATCTGACTATTGCCATTCACCTTCCCCCAGTTTTCGTTACCAGTAATGCGAACAAGCTTAGAGAAGTAAATGAAATCCTTAGACCTTACAACATCGAGGTTGACTCTCGAAACGTTGATGGTATGTCGTCTCAAAGATCAACTGTTTCTAGCTGGTTGTTCAAGTGCGGAAAGTACCTGAAATACAAGGATCGACTCAGGAAGTGGCCATTGCCAAGTGCCGTACAGCTGCCGAGCATGTACGTTGTTGTTAGAAAGATGGCCATCGTAGGTAATAGCGTGAGTTCGTAGATTGGGGGGCCCTGTATAACAGAAGACACTGCACTCTGCTTCAAAGCACTTAATGGTCTTCCAGGCCCTTACGTCAAATATTTCATGGTGGCCGTCGGTCATGAAGGGCTGAATGCCATGTTGGTTGGTTTTGATACAAAGGAAGCTACAGCTATATGTACATTTGCATATTCTGCTGGTCCTGGTACGTATCCCAAAGTTTAGAAAAGAACATACAAAGCCTGACTGTTGCGATATCTCACAGGAACCGAGCCGATTTTGTTTGAGGGTCACACAGAGGGTACAATCGTTCCCGCACGAGGACCAAAAGTATTTGGCTGGGACGCTGTATTCGAGCCTCTCGGGACTGGAATGACGTTGGTGATTTCTTCAGAAGGTTATTATCAAGTGATTAGATGTTTCTACAGATACGCCGAGATGCCGTCAGAGCAGAAAAATACGCTGTCTCATAGATCAAGAGCTCTCTCCAAATTGCGAGAATACCTTTCTTTACATCAGGAATAGTGGGTTATATGAATTGATGTTGCTCAAAGAACTTATCACCTGGAAAGGTAATACAACATCTGGCGGGGACATTTTTGGATAGTAAGATAAAAATTGATTGAGTAATGAAAGTATGGGAATAAAAGCATCGGTATCTCGTCGCAAGTTTATATCCTACTCGGCAGCTTCATCGTAATCCTTCTGGGTGTATGGTGCCTCTTTCCTCTTCCTCTCTTCTTCCTCCTTCGCCATTTCATCCAGCTCGATTTGCAACAACTTCCTGCATTTAGCCCACATAATCGTCAATTCTCCATGCTTCAATTGAGACATCTTTTCGTCAATGCATTTTTTACATGCATAGGGCATATGGTCGGCATCGGGTCTGCCCACAGTGAGGCAACATTGGATAGGCCTCTTTCTGCGGTATTTTGTGCAATACATAAACTCGACTTGGTACATGTGTCCACAGGCATAAGACCTGGAAATGACGTGACACATGTTTTTTTTTTGGTGTTGAAACTGCGAGAGATTGTAGAGGTCAGATATGTTGTTGGTGCTTATCCATAAACTTACAAGTTAAGATTGGATGTGATGGAGATTTGGAAGTGGGCTCTCTGGTCGTTCCAGCTGGTGTGTTGGGGCTTATATACGTCTCGTATATTATGGAGCCCTGAGCCCTCGGTGGCTAGCTTTGGAGACACATCGTAAATGAACTCGGTTTCCCTGCAAGAGTTTACTTCCTTGCGAAAAAATAACATAAGGAATGTCCGGGATCATCTCAGTTCAGGGATAACCAATACTTGAGTGATGATGAAAGCAGCCACAATGGCAACATCTCTACGTCCATAACAAATATTGAGAAGGGACTTGTATATCAGTCTGTGACAGAAATTAATAATCGGCCTAATATTGTCAATCAGTCAACAAGTTGCGTTAGGTAATAAATCGGCCCGGCCACACACACATATTCGAACGACGCGTTCTGGTAGTATGTTTTTGAACGCGTACAGATAGCTCTCACGAGTGATATTACGAAAGTGCGGCTGGCAGTTCGCCACTCATAACTACATTCGGTAAAGGGTGCATTTGGCCACGGACGCATGGCTTCCGCGTGTCGTCTTTGTTTCGCTGGGTATTGCCGCCTTTGTGGTCAACAATGACCTGGCAAGTTCCGAATTGTCAGCCACCGGGGGCTATATATAATGCACGACCATCGCCTTTCTTCCATCGTTTCTTTCCCCTCTACCACCACCAGCTCTGCCACATGGACTTCGTCTTCACGTTTCTTACCCACTTATAACATCTCGCCAAAGAGCAGTAGTCGTACTTCACTGATTTTAACATGGTGCGTCCAATTCCTTTCAGTGGCGCATGCCTCAATGATGGCTTGGGTGGCATCGGGGTGGCAACTACGCACACTCTCGATAGTGCGTCTGATACATTTGAACGTTACCCCAGGCCCGGGCCGGGGTTGACTGCACTCAATACAGCGTATCTGTGGCAGAGCCGGTCCTCCAGTAGTGCCCTGCCCTGTAAGGTCAGCGTTGTATCCAACGGCGGAGTGGCCAATCGTTGTGTTGTCACTCCTGCTGGTTACTACCCTTCACCCTAGCTTGAGGAGGGAGTAATTGTGGGTGCACTCGGCTTTTTAGCTGATGAAGGGATTTCTTTCCAGATATGTTTCTAATGACGAGCAGCGTGGCTGAGATTGCTGAACAGTAGGTGTATTTATGACCCGCCCTTCAGCATGTCGTACTTACTTTGTCTAGCCAGACTGCGTTCTTGAAATGTCACACCTTCTCCCGCGATGCCCGATGTTTCTTTTCATGGACATCTTGTATACTGGTTGTACACCGTGCGTCCATTTCCTTAAAGGCCTGTCATTTTCCCTCCGATGATAGCTAGGGCGATCTCTAAATAACATATACAATGAGGAGCACGACAAATTGGACGCGCTCTTAACAGTGCTTCGACACATTACGCTACCCCAGGCCCGGGTCGGATGGCTGCACTCAACGCAGCGTATCTGCGGCAGAGCCGGTCTTCCAGTAGTGCCCCGCCCTGTAAGGTCAGCGCTGTGTCTGATGGCGCAGTCGCTAACGTCACTGTTGGTGGTTGTTTCTGTTCGCCTTTGCTTGAGGATCGAGGAAATGTGGGTGCACTCGGCTTTTTTAGCTGATGGAAGGATTTCTTTTCCAGATATGATTCGAAGACCAGCACTGCAGAAAGTACCACCGAACAAACACGTACGCATCACTGACGGGTCAAACTTATTTGATTGATCAGTCGAAGAAGTCACATCTAGCCATTCCCTTGAGATCATCGTACCCTGCGGGAAGCTCGCCATTCTTGTCGTGGTGCGTCCATTTCCATTTGTTGACTCGAAAGTAGCCCCGTCTCCAATGACGATCCGAGCATGTCAAGCTGGCATACATAACAGAGAGCTGGGCTGTTTTATATGGCCGGAGAATTTATCGATCCATTCAAATGTTACCCCAGGCCCGGGCCGGAGGGCTGCACTCAACGCAGCGTATCTGTGGCAGAGCCGGTCCTCCAGTAGTGCCCCGCCCTGTAAGGTCATCGTTTCCTGGTATCGCCGCTCTTGGTGGTTATTGTCATTTGTCTCGGGCTTGAGGAGCGAGGTTGCTTGTGGGCGCGCTCGGCTCTTTAGCTGATGAAGGATGATTTTACAGGTTCAACGAACGCTTAAAAAAAAAAAAAACTCTGTTCCTTGCAATAAACAATGGGAGTCCCCTTACCGTGGCACGAATGGACATTTGCCGTTCGACCTATTAGAAATAAGTAGCAATCCAATTGTCATACTTTAATGTATCAATATTGTATAAATGTATCAAAAAGAGAACTTGAAATTCAGTCTGAATCAGCAGCACAGCTGGCACTCCGAGTCATCGCGAACCGCGGGAAAGATTAACTTTATCTTATCTTAATCTTCTTATCGGCTCCGGCTCAGCCTTACTAACGTATTCAGCTACAGGAGAATACGCCATACTACACCGATTTCAGTCCATGGAATTCGTTCCTGCTCCCGCTATACACCGAGTCCTCTGCGCAGACTGCGGTACTGCGATAGAACCAAACGGCGCAAACCTATGCGTTGCATGCCTGAGAAATACCGTAGACGTCACTGAAGGGATTCCAAAACAAGGTGAGTCGCCCACTCCACACGTAATTTTGTCTCAACACTCTCACCCACAGCCTCCATCTCATATTGCAGGAACTGTGAACGGTTCCTCTCCCCGCCTTCACAATGGATGCAAGCCCGTCTAGAATCCTCCGAGCTCCTTTCATTATGCCTTAAAAAACTCAAAGGGCTTTCCAAAGTCCGCCTGACCGATGCCCACTTCATCTGGACAGAGCCCCACTCAAAACGACTGCGGATCTCACTAACGGTGCAAAAAGAAGTACTTACATCGACTATCCTCGAGCAGACGTTTGAGGTCGAGTATTTGGTGCAGCATGGGCAGTGTACGGACTGTGCTCGGCTTGCGGCGAAGAATACGTGGAAGGCGATGGTGCAGGTTAGACAGAAGGTCCAACATAAGAGGACTTTTCTGTTCTTGGAACAGTTGATATTGAAGCATGGCGCTCAGAAGGATACTATATCGGTTAAGGAAGTGAGAGACGGGCTGGACTTTTTCTACGCATCGAGAAATCATGCCATCAAAATGGTAGAATTCTTGAACGGGGTGGTGCCCATCAGGTGCGTTGGTTCACCTCTTATATTTTCCCAAATGTCATTTACGATAGAGTATGATAGATCAAAGGCCTCGGAACAGCTTTTATCCGCCGATACGCACTCCAACACCGCCAACTTCAAATACACCTACTCTGTCGAAATAGCGCCCGTATGCAAAGACGATCTTGTCTGTCTACCATTCAAACTTGCACGATCACTATCCAACATTTCCCCCCTCGTGATATGTACCCGTGTCGGATCCTCCGTGATCGTGCTAGATCCCGCAACACTGCAACAGGCTGATATTCCTGCTCAAGTGTTTTGGCGTGCCTCTTTTGAATCGCTCGCGTCCGTATCTGATCTGGTAGAGTTTACCGTCCTAGATGTGGAGGTTGACAGAAAACGACCTCATCGTGGTGGCCATGGAAAGACGAAATATATCATGGCAGATGCCCAGGTTGCGCTTGCCGGCGCTTTCCGCTCCAAGGGAGGTAAAGGGAGTGCATATGACGAGGATAGTGCAATGGATTACGAAGCATTTGGCGAAACGAACCAGATATATCACACAAGGACGCATTTGGGTGCCATTCTGCAACCGGGAGATACAGTTCTGGGGTATCACCTGACACTGTCAAATTTCAACTCACCAGAGTATGCGGCATTGAAGGTGGACAGAGTGCCTGACGTCGTATTAGTGAAGAAGACCTATCCGAACAGAAGAAAGAAGAGTAAGGCGAGAAACTGGCGTCTCAAGTCTATAGCGAAGGAAGTGGAAGAAGAGGAGGGTGGAAAGGCGGCAGGGAGAGGAGGTGTGGTTGGAAGGATGGGAGGAAGGGATCAGAAGAAGGTGGATGAAGATTACGAGCTGTTCTTGCGTGATCTGGAGGAAGACGAGGAGATGAGGAAGGAGGTGAACTTGTACAAGGTCAAGGGTGATGTGATGATGAAAGGTCCACCAGGGAAACCTGCTGCTCAGTCTGGGATGGATGTTGATGTGGACGAGGAGGAAGGGGAGGAAAGAGAGGAAGTTGATTTCCCGGATGTCAAGTTGGATGAGCTGCTGGAAGATTTTGATGAGATGACGTTGGGGGGTGCCGGTGAACATTGATACGGAGCGCTTATTGTGGCAGCATTTACTCTTCGTTGAATGACTCCCCTGTATTCCTCAATGTCGGGTTTTAACACCCAAAAACAGTTGCAAAGTGGAAACCGAAACGCGTCCAGCCAAAGAATCATTTTGACGTAAACACTTCGATCTTGTAATTTACTTCCTAGTACACAAGGCCGAAGTGACCATGGACAAAAGAAAAGTCCCCAGCTCCAAGCACACAGATCCACGCAAATCATAACACCGTGAGCCGGCACCCCTAAAGCAGATGTATCTGGGGGCTTGTGCTCGGAGGATCAGAATCGTTGAGTTGAGCCGTTCATTGCAGGGGTGCTCGCAGACAAACCTGAGACCCTTTTACGTTATACCGCAAAGATCTTCACTTATGGGACCCGCGACCTGCCTTTTAGGGATATAGCTGCTCGACTTCCTTTTCTGGACGTGGCGGGTTCGAGCATATGTCCTCCCCCCGTCATTTGTATATAGGCATTGATATGGGAGGGGGGGACGGGAATAGAGACAATCGTGTTTCTTGTTTACGGGTGAACGTCTTTTCGCTGGCGGGTGAAGGGACAAAAGTTATTTCGACGATGGTGAAAAAAAGTCCTTGCGTAAGGGGGGTTTTTTTTTTTTCTTTCTTTCTTGGGTAAAATTCAAGTCAGTGGATGCTGTCAAGTGTTATTAGAGTTGCAGACGCACGTTTGTTATCAAACCCCTTAAAGAACTGTCAAACTCCTGCTATCCTGTCGTTCGTCGATGATGCCTGGTCCCATAAGGACTCTTTAAGCGAACATTGGCGCAGAGCGTCTCCGTTAGCACGCTAACGACTCGACGTTTAGTTCAGCCAAGCCAGATGTGATACTTTACATACATATTTCCAGAGCCAGTGTCTTAAAGGGTCATTAACCACCCCACGAGAGTGAGCTTTTCCGCGGGACGGCGGGCATACGCTGTGTATGACGAGGCCTCTATTCCACGGCTGGAGAACAAGGGGGGAAGGTGGGGGGGTGATGTGGGTGTCGTTGGAATTCTTTGGGATATTCTAGGGAATATTTGTGGGACTTCGTTCCCGACGGAGGGCGCCGTCGGCCTGTCGATGAGGTAGGCGAGTGGGAGGAGGTGCTGAGGCTGTTAGTCCATGGCCAAAAGGCGGGCAGGGGTCGTTCGAGGGGAGGGAAGAATTGTTGAGATTGTTGTAGAGGCTTTTTTCCGGGTGAGAGCTAGCTGTCGACCTGACGGGCTTTTTCTCTACCTAGTTATACGACAATGTACAATATGCTATTAAGACCACCACTCTTACTCCCTTCTCACCACCCTCCGCGCCTTGGCAGTCGGTCTGGGAGCGCAGTGGGCGAGAATTAGGAGGTCTATCTACTTTCCCGCCGCGACGGCGAACGGCAGGGGGAGAGGGTGGTGAACGCTAGGCAGTCAAAGTGCCTGGCATAACATCTGTTCACCCCGATGTACAGCATCGTGATCAAACGAGGTGATATTACACTGTCGCAGCCTTCACATGGCCTAATATTCCGGCGTCAGATAGATTATTAGTTGCGGTCGAAACGCCATGTTCTTGGGTCATTTTCTGTGAACTAGTTTACGAGATGAGTGACGAACGCGGTGGGTACCCCACATGCGTTAGTTTGCTGTACCAAGTAAACTATGGTACCAGTGAATTCTCTCTTCGGTAGTTGCTATACACGACTCGGGCTTTTATGTAAAATGGCGTCGGAAAAGCGTGTGCAATGCCCAAGCCCACAAAGCATGGCATCCGCAAGGCCAGAGGTGGGCCGGATGTTTCTTTGTCTCCTTTAATTGCGATGAGTGACTCATTCAATGGACTATTTCACAGGTTTGACTGGAAATCCTGACACTTGCGCTACAATTCGGCGTCGCTTGCGTCTGCGTCTGCGACTTTTAACAAGTAAACGATCTACCGCCATTCTGCATTTCATTTGATTAAATGTATTGTTCCAGCAGCTAGCTGTCCCAAACAGGGACGACCATTCTGATGAACCCCGCTCCCACGCAATTCCACAACAGGACTAAATAGCCGGCACGAAGGCTGCGTGTTCAACTTGCGAACGCCTCGAGGTTGACGACCCGCACAGCTATCCCTTGTCTTTCTGGGATATATAAAAGCACCCCCCCGTCATGGCACCCGCGATCAAATCGATTCGAGGTCTTCTGGCTTCCGTCCGTGGCTCCGTCACCATGGACCCTGCAAGCGCTAGCTTGGACGACGCCATGAAAAAGATTCTTGGACATCAGCATGCCGCAACCTGGTCCGATGTTGCTTTTAGTAACATCATAAAGTGCGAGGATGGTCTCGCTGTTCTGCAGGCCCTGCGAACCGAGTATTTTATTCACAAGGTCGTCCACTGCAAGAAAAGACCGAGAAAAATTCTACAGGACGTCGTGGAGCACGAGTTTGTTGTCGTGCATTTGCGTCACAAGGGAAAAGACCTGATGCTCCGTATTGACCGCGCGATTGGACCCAAGTCTACTAAGCACCAGGAGAAGAAGTGCCAATCAACCGCCTCTGACTCTAGCTCGGGGCGCACTGCCCCGTCAACACTCCGCAGTTCTCGTTCTTCATCATCCGTTGAGTCGATCCTGATGTATCCCTCACGCCTGATCAACTACTGTGTATGTCGACTGAGTAATATCAGCTCCCCTCGACACTGGGCACGCGACACAATCCTTCAAATCTCCAAGACCCCCGACGAGTCCTACGCCCTGACGACCATCGACTTTACGCGCTCTACATCCACTTGGCCCAGCCTTTGGGATCTCGTCCATCTGGTGCAATTCATCAATAACCAGTGCGACGAATATAGTGTCGTCGACGCTCAGTGTTACTGGTATGCAGATATGATCTCGGGCATTCTGGAATTTTGGTGCCAGGATGCGACGGTTATTCATCATCATGGATGGCAGGGGACAAGGTCGAGGGAACTTTCGATACCTACCCCGGGCACCTGCAAGGGTATCTCAATACATAGACGAGATCCGGAATTGATATTTCGGAAGAAGGCGGCGTTGATCAAAGCTATCAAGGCGTCAAATAAGACTGTAAGTCTCTCGATCATGATTAATGATGCTGTCGCTGAATGACACGGGGCGTGTAGACAGAGAAGTTCTTGGATTTGTCCAAGGGTAGGGACCGGACGGTCCAACGTATTCGGGCAGATGCAGATGCCCAGATAGAGATTTTGTCCAGACAACTGAGAGAGACTGAGTTGAAAATGAAAGAGGGAGAGGAACGGGCCGAGGCTAGGGTGAAGGCTGTCGAAGAGCGCGCGGAGGCTAGGGTGAACAGAGCTGAGGAAGAAGTACGGAAAATGGCTCGGCAGATGAAGCAAGGTGAAGAGCGTGCGGAGGCTAGGGTGAAGGCTGTCGAAGAGCGCGCGGAGATTAGGGTGAAAGAAGTAGAAGAGAGAGCCGAAGCCAAAGTGGTGGAAATGGGAAGACAGATGAAAGAATCTGAAGAAAGAGCAGAGGCACGAGTGAAAGGCGTCGAAGACAGGTATGAGAGCAAGATACAAGAGCTGTCGATGCAGCTACAACAATCTCGGGATGTTGTCAACGCGTTCGAGGAACGGGCCAGTGCAAGGGACGATCTCATGGAGCGAATTATGGCTCACCTGTCAAAGCATAATGCTGGCAACCCAATCACTCTTTAGAGCGGTGAGTTTCCACTTTTTTCCCCCCTCCCCCACAACAACCATCCTAACTATTCATTTATCTAGATTAAACTCGTCGTTTATTTATTTATTTATTTCTCGCGTGCAATCGCTGTCTGTCGTCGCTATCGTTGTTGTCCATTTGCTTTCGTTGTTTTGTTTTCGCATTATTCAATGTACTTTTTAGTCATCAAGGTATCCCGGGGAAGGATACATATACATATACATGGACATTTATATGCATCATTGTAGATATATGCACCCTTGTAACAATATCACTATTTGAAAAGGTATCGCTCGTACAATTAAATATTCTCCAACATCATGCGAAAGCGCGGAGACTACTTGCCTCTTAAAAGTCATGCGGCTCCCAACCCTTACACACTCATCTTCATAGAAATACTCGGATGCGGGTCGTATCCCTCCACCACCACATCGCTCGCCACAAAATCCTCAATATCCCTAATACCCTCTCTAGCCCACCTCAATCTCGGAAACGCCCTCGGCGCTCTCTTCAACTGCTCCTCCAGCGCACCCACATGATCGCGATAGACGTGCGCGTCGCCCAGCTGGATGATAAGTTCGTGCGGCTCCGTATTCGTGACGTGTGCGACCATGTGTGTGAGTAGAGCGTATGAGGCGATGTTGAATGGGATTCCGAGACCTAGGTCAGCTGAACGCTGGAACATGAGGCAGGATAGCTTGGGTTTTGAGTCTGAGCCTGGAGGAGGCAGGTGGACGTAGAATTGGCATATCATGTGGCACGGTGGTAGCGCCATGAGGGGTATATCTGCCATCGCGGTCGAAATTTATTAAAAAGTCAGTCCAACACGTCCCCGTTCAAGCACCTAGCGCGAACCTTTCGGATTCCAAGCGCTCATGATAATCCTCCGATCCGTCGGATTCGTCTTGATCTTCTCAATACACTCCTTCAACTGATCCACGCCCTCGCCCGCATAATCCGCGTCACAACCGGTATACTCGGCACCAAAATGCCTCCACTGGAATCCATAGACAGGTCCCAAATCACCTTCGCGTCTATCCCCCAACCCGCGCGAATCCAAGAACGCCCGCGACGCGTTGCCGTCCCAGATCTTGACACCTTTTTTTGACAGGATGGTTGAGTCGGTGGATCCGTGGATGAACCAGAGGAGCTCCTCGATGATGCCGCGGAGAAAGGTCCGTTTGGTGGTGAGGAGGGGAAGCGTCGAGTTGGCGAGTGAGAACCGGAAGGGGGTGGGTGCGAAGATGGAGAGTGTGCCTGTTCCTGTGCGGTCTGGACGGGCTTCGCCGGTGGTGAGGACGCGTCGGATGAGGTTGAGGTATTGGTATTCGTCGTGTTCCTGCGCCATGGGTATTCAAACGCGTCCAGTCACAAAATGTCACTCGTATGGTCGTCCACCAAAGACTCCTCGAGTGCTCAGGAAATTTCACTTCACGTAGCTGATTCTGTAACAGATTTGCTCATCTGCGACCTCTACAACCAAACACGTTGGGTCGCTGAAAATTGATCAATCTTGCAGTCAGCCGCTAGCCCCCACAACCCGTTGCAAATCGGCAGCTCGTTCACCACAAACATTGTCAGCCACCCATGATTGTTATAAAAGGACCGTCTCTCGCTCGCCAACCACTCACGCCTTCTTTCTCTCCCACCTAGTCCGATAAACACTGACGACGCAAGCCGTTATGCAGGTTTAAAAAAAAAAAAAAAAAA
>JNHY02000299.1:0-15187 GCA_001691755.2 Amanita polypyramis BW_CC | reverse complement strand
TTTTTTTTTTTTTTTTTTTTTTTTTCGGTCTCGTGTACAAGCGCAAGATATGGTAGGTCAGTTCGGGTATAGGCCTGTGGTGTATATGCCCAAGGCTAGTGGTTTTGGAATTATTGTTGGATGGGAACGAGGCATTAACATTATGGTTAATTAGCCCGGGTCGAAAGATATATATCAGGTGAGTTTATCATATTGTTCTCTCCCCCATACATAGCACGTTCATGTTAACGGACAGCGTCTCAAACTCCAATGCGACAATATGAAAATCCCAACCCTTTCTCCCTCCAACGAAATGACGTCCCTCCGCGAGGCGCTGCGCTCTTCGGACGTGATTCTAGACGCCATATTCGGGTTCTCATTCAAGGGACCTGTCCGGCCACCGTTTGACGAGGTATTGCGTCTCATTACCGCCTCCAAGCTGCCTATCGTCTCGGTGGACATTCCATCCGGATGGGATATCGAGCAAGGGAATGTAGAGGGGCTAGGTCTCGAGCCGGAGGTGTTGGTGAGTTTGACGGCGCCCAAGGTAGGTGTAAAGGGATTTAGGGGACAGCATTTCTTGGGCGGGAGGTTCGTGCCAAAGTGAGTGTCTAATAGGTTTTTATTTGAGAGCTGTACGTGTTGATGTTGTTGAATTTATGTGCAGGACACTGGAGGAAAAGTATGAGTTGAATTTGCCTGACTACTCTGGGTATGAACAGATTGTACAGTTGGAGTCAGCGCAGAAACTGTAGCGTAAGTTTTTTTCTCTCCCCATCCGTATTAACAAGGGTAATATTTTCTTGAAGAATAGAGGATTGAATGTATTGGTATTGTACTCTACTGATTGGACAACGAAAAGCAAGTCGAATGGTATCGTTTCAAATGATGAATTTTGTTAGGTCCCATCCGTTTTTGCATTGTTTTACTCACCTTGGATTCTGCGTAACACTTCTCTGGATACAACATTCCTTATACTATGTTTGACAGTGATACACACTTGACAGATTGAGGGCCTCACGGCATCTAGTTGCCGGATAGAAGCTGTATTGTGAAATGAACTGAGTAAATAATTCAGTCTACGTATATCTCAAAGCATTATTAGGTTAGCGGAGCCGAATCTCCGACTTACATCGTGACCTTTGGGGCGCTGGTACTATTAACAATCTAACCACTTGCGTATGCGTATGCTACTAGAAGCGAGGTCCACATAGTAGGCTATCGTCATAATCAACCCCAACAATGATATTTAGAGAGTGAGAAGTACAAGTTTGTCCCTCGGCTGCCGCCCTTGTTGTCATCGCGAGTCCGAACTCTTCAGCTGACCCCTCACCGCGGCCCGCTGGGCCGCAGTATCGATAGATCAGTTTCAGATAAGCTGTATCCTAGCGCAGGGAATACACGTCCTTTGTTCGGGGCGGGTGACGATACAGTTGAACCTGTCATATAACCCATAGCCTTTGGACATCTTCTCAGAATCGATCCATAAAACAACCGTAAATTCGTATATTTCATTATCTTCCTCTGTTATAGTCCCGCCCGCCTTCAGTTCTCCTTATATTCGTGTGCATCAACACGTTTTCTCAAGGCATTCAGATGGAGTTGACTGACTTTTTCTTTAAAATAAAAATAAAAAAAATCGAATACTTATTACCTAGTTAATAAGATAAATTCCATCTCCACATGTCACGAAAATCATGGGTTTTCATCCCAAATTGGCATGGATTATGGACTATTACAGGTTTATGGGCTATAGGTGCAAATTTTCTATGGGTTGTGGGTTATGAAAGGTACGGGTTATGACAGGTTCGACTGTGCGTCATTTCAATCTGGACAGTAGTGCTTCCTGCCCTTAATCTTTGGTTCAATTGACAACACTGCCCTATTTGATGGTGCTACTCAAGACGTTGCCGATAGCAGTGGACGGCTTAGGCACAAAGTTGGATCTGTCAAACGCTTTTCTATGTGCAAGTGAACTGTTATGCTTACGGTCAGTCTATTTTCAATTCTCCATGGAAAGTGTTCATTTCTTGACTAGCGTCGATTTTGAATCCGATCTAATCTATTGACTCCATTAATATGCCATAGTACATCTGGTTTGTTGATATCATGATCCAAATGCCAGTTGTCTAAATTATGTATGTTGGTGTAAAGTGAGCTACTGGGCTTGGAATCAGGTGCATCAGAGAGAATTATAAGGCAAGTGACATCGTTCTAGTTGCAAAAGGGTGCCAGCATAGTAGAATGAAAAACCCGGAAAACAAGAGTAACGTAAACTTGTTAATCTTAGTATGAAACTTGACACTCGGACGATGGTCCGATTTGGAGATGTGCGATCGAGGACATCACGTGGGTATTAGACCTCCGCTCGGCACATTCCGCGCCTTATAGCACTTCTTCTAGTTCATGCGAGACAATCTCTGGCGTGAAAATCAGCCTGTACTCCGATTTACAGGTGGTTTAACAAACGGTCAATTCGAGCACGCACTTTAGTTGCACTCCAACTACTCTAATACGCACTGTATATTCGTATGCGCTATTTGGGGTTGTAGACAATCTCCAGCGGGTAACGTATCTTATCTACCAGTTTAAGGATGGAGACAACGATGGAAGCAGTGTGCTATTATGGTGTATGGCATGCTGTCTTTATTGTACACTGGATGCAGAGCGCTGATTATTGGATTTAGCCGAACGACTTGCGCATCATCAGGTCACCAATACCAGAGATAGCTGATGATCAAGTCTTGATAAAAGGTAGTGCAATATTGACCATCAAAAGATCGCTAAAATGGATGGTGTAGTCAGTTGCTGCGGTATATGCGGGACAGATCATCACCTTGCTGTCGGAGAATTCCTCGCCAAATATCCCGTACGTTTCGGTGCCATTTAGTGCGTGAATGACGGCATTCAGTTCACCTCTTGAATGGCATATAAAGCTCATTCCTGGACATGAATTCGTCGGTAGGATAGCTAAGATAGGAAAAAATGTGGAAGGTTTCTCGCTCGGAGACCGTTGTGTGGCTGATAATACCATATTCGTGAGTTCCGTTCCGGTATGCCAAAAGCGCATATATAACCAGCCTGCCTCTATTCGAACAGTGCGAGATGTGCTACTTCTGCCGCAGGGCTCAATGGATGTTCTGTGAAAACATAAAGTCTCTTGGGGTGACTATGGCTGGCGGCTTCGCCGAATATGTCGCGGTGTAAGCACAACTTCGCATATCATAAAGAGAAAGGGGAGGTGGATCAGAGTACATACAGCCAGAGCAAGAAAGTTTACAAGATCAACAATTTGACGGATGAGGATGCCACGTTGGTTGAACCTACGTCATKTGCAATTCATGGTGTCGACGTTCTTGGCTGTGCTGTTGGCATCGAGGTGCTTGTGGTTGGTGCTGGCCCCACAGGTAATAGCTGCCGAACGCCAGCAACCTTGAGCTTATTTAGACACATGCTTCAGGTCTCGTGCTTGCTCAACTTCTCAAATTGAATGGCGCTTCTAGAGTCGTGATAGCCTCAAACAAAGGGATTAAAACTCAGATAGCAGCACAACTTGAGGCAGCCGATGAAATCATCGAACTAGACAGAAATGACCCAACCCCACAATGGGAAAGGCTGAAGAAAGATAACCCTTACGGGTTTGATGTCGTTGTATGGATTCATTTCTTCTCGGGGCGTAAGGCCGTTAGAAACGTAATAAATAGGTGGAAGCCACAGGTTCCCCCAAGATTGCGCAAGATGCCATCAATTATGTGCGCAGAGGTGGTACGCTGATGATATATGGCGTCTACTCCGGAAAGGACAGAGTATCCTATTCGCCATCAAAGATATTCAGCGATGAGATCAGGGTAAACCGTTATATTTTGTGACAGGGTGTATGTCTCTGATCAACCCCGCAGATCATTGGATCATTTGCTCAATCATACTGTTTCCCCCGCGCTGTTGAGTACCTCGAGAGTGGTAAAATCCGAATAGAAGGGATTGTGAGTGTCATTTTACTTTTTTTATTGTACGACTGTTTAAGCAGAACAATCAGGTCACGGATAGCTTCACTCTCAAAGACTACCAAAAGGCACTGGACAAGATGAATAACAAACGGGCGTGTAAGGTTGTTGCCAAGCCGCAGTAGAAGCACTGGGCGAAGCTTCTCAGCGAGGCTAAAAATGCCTGCCCCTTATCTTTCTGGACCCATTAGTTATCAACGTACGATGTATACGGAACGCTACCGAGCTCTTTCAAACGATTCAGATACCGCACTATTTGCCCTCACTTATGATGGTGAGGGCATTTACAACGATCCGACCGCCAAGTCTCGTGCGCACCAATAGGCTTCCATTCCCTGATTGTTGTAGCTGAGCATGGATGACAACTCTCGGACGGGATGGCAGCTAGAGTTCAGTCTGAGTTATCGGTCTGATCGTTGATGGTACGGCACAAGACCATATATCCTAAAGAGGCAATTCTGTTCAAACGTGTACAGTCCAAGCAGCCAATCAGAATCGATTTCAAGCACGTTTCTTGGTGCACACGAGCAAATGATGAAATTAATCTTCACAAGCCGGGTCCCAGGCTTCATATCTCGGGGTATGCATCCCACACTTCATGTCCTCGTCTCCACTTGAACAGCTCCCACCAATCTCCATGGTAAAGCCCATCCTTCCTCGCCAGGGTTCACTCGTGCCCGACTTGCAGCCTGCGATGGCTGTGGAGACGACTGAAGACGTACCTCCTCCCCGTAGAAGGGGTCGTAAGCCTGGCCTGCTATCTCGCAGTGCTCGGGAGGCACAGCGTAAATTAAATCACTCCATCATTGAGAAAGCCAGACGGACGAAGATCAATGAAGCCCTTGCTGCCCTCCGCCAGCTCGTGCCCGCAGATTATACAAAGAAGAAAGATAAGGACATTAAACAGTCTGGCGTTGCCAACAGCGACGCAGAGAATGAGGAAGACGACGAGGACGAAGACGGGGATGGCGAATACGGCGCTCCGTGGCGGAATGCCGTAACTGGGAACAAAAAGAACTCAGGGGGAAAGAACTCAGGGGGGGAGTTCAAACTGGAAGTTCTCGAGCGGACTGTAACTTACTTGCAGGATTTGACCAAACAGCGTGATGACCTTCAAGAGCAGTTGCAGGGCATGCGCCAATGTCGCTGCCGTGAATATGAGGAGACGATCGTCTCTCAGCCCACTAACAGGAAACGCAGTCGCTCCACCCCAGAGAACTCCGCAAGCGACACCACTTCCGAGACTTCGACGAACGAACGCCCTGCGAAGCGGCACTCGCCTCTGCCACCCATCTCGTCCTGGCTGCCGCTCTCTCCCGATTCAAGTGCAGATGCTTTACCACACGGCTCAAAGCGGATGAGCATGA
The DNA here is from genome assembly GCA_001691755.2 of Amanita polypyramis BW_CC. Taxonomy (NCBI): domain Eukaryota; kingdom Fungi; phylum Basidiomycota; class Agaricomycetes; order Agaricales; family Amanitaceae; genus Amanita; species Amanita polypyramis. The sequence goes on along the minus strand of JNHY02000299.1, from coordinate 9,837 downwards.
CGCCTTTGATGCCTCCGTATCTGCCCACCCCGCCTCCTTCTGCCCTTTTTCCGCCGAATCGGACGCCAGCTTCCCCTCTGAGTGCGACTTCAACAAAGAGTTCGCACATCCCGTCCCTGTCGCTTGGGCCGACAGCGTTGCCCCTTCCTAGTTCCACAACGCAGGCCACAACGACTGGCAACAACCATCGTCAAGGTGTATCTCGGTCCCCCCTCGCTCATTTGTCTTGTTCGTGCCCTTCTTTTTCGTCGTGAGCGAAGCTCTAATTAGCCTGTTAGCCGCTGGCACCGAGCCTTGCGTTCAAATCCAACGTATTGATACTTCTCCGGACTTATCGCCTTCATCTTACCACACGCCCGAGGACGAAACCGCTGCTTCCTTGTTATTAACAATGCGCCTTCTTGGCTCTCCCACGATCCCTAAACATGTATCAGCCACCTCACCGTCGATGCCCACCGCTACACCTGCTTCCATGGGCTTGCGTCGGCCGAGTATCTCCGACAGAAACAGTGCTCTGCCTTCGCCTTCTTCTTTCACATTGCCACCTCTTGAGAGGTTACCGGTGTCTTCCGCCATACCCAGTCAAAGTGTGACCATGAAGAGTGGCAAACGTGAACGTGAACGTGTAGCCGCTGTACCACGATACCCCGTCAGAGAGGACAAGATGCATGATTCACAACCGGTCGTCGTTGAGACACCAGGGTCATTGCTGGGCTTGACCGGGTTTAGAAATAAGGGCAGGTTCTAAATATCACGAGTGCGAGACGGTTTACATAAATTAAACGTACAAGTGTATACTAGGCTCTTTTCCTTATTACTCTGTTTCTTATTACTAGCTAGTGCGGAAAAGTATGTACCATGCAGATATCAGGTGCGGAATAGGAATAATGCAAATAATGGGTGTTTTACGTTGCCCTTATAGAGATGTATAAACGCCTCTGGGCATGTTGGTATTGGGTTGGAACGGGTCCCACCACACTTTACGGGACTCACATCTGACCTTGACAGACCTTCATATTTCGCTCCGCTGTTGTTGAATTACATCTACATTTCAGCGTCACTCGAATTGAATTTCCCGGGCTGTGCACCTATCTCACAAAAGCTTACAATAAATGGAATCGTACGTGAATAGTATATAATCATGAATTGCATAGAAGGTTTGTACATCCGGGTCTAAATGCACGAGTACACAGAAACGAGGATTCAATCCGGCGGGGTTGGCACTGAAGAGAGTTCCTCGTTAACCCTGACCGACCGACCACGAAATTAATTAATGATTCATGCGCAACAGATTATTGAGCACGTTGATGCCATGTCAGACGCGAGTGCTATTGGCTACTAGATGACAGCTGAGCCACTTTGGATATTGCGGCGCGGTTTGGAAAACGGAAGGGACCTTCATATGACGATGACTCGTTAATTATTCGGCGCTTGTCGCAAAAATAGGCTTTGGGTGAACATCGGGCAACAGCAAAAGTGAGAGATCCACGGCTACTCCGCTCTATTTGTCAGTTCGCGAATCGGCTCTATGCGCCATCCGTGTGTAATTGTGCGTCATTCTGACAATGGCCAGATCGTGTTTCGCTCCATTAGGTCGGTTCCGGTATATACTGCGGCTCCGTTATGTGTTGGGTATGCACTGCACGGCGCCTCAAATGGCTGGCCATGTAAGTGTGATCGCGCAGCCGGTAACAGGGGGTGTGTCGGCAAAATGTTGTGCTGTGTCTAGTCCAATTGTGCGGGTAGCCGTATCCAGACGAAGATAGTGATACTGCAACCAACAATTGAGTGGCGTGTGGCATAACTTCCCCCAGGCACGACGGTCATTCGTGTTCCTAGAAATTCACGTGAAACCTCGCCGCCCGACGAGATCCAAATTAGGAAACCAATCGTATGTGGTCACAGCTCGGCTTCTCGGCGCGCCCTTGTGACTCATACTGAGAAATTTGAGTGGTCCACATTGAACAGCCTCCGAGTTTCCGGTCCCGCGCCCGAGAGGGGGGCGCCAGGTATATAAGGACGGGTAGGTAGACGAGTGCCTGCCCCCGCCCGCTCGCCCGCTCGCCGTCTTCCTTGCTGTCACCTCTTCGTCCCGCAAATAGTTGTAGGTCGTGACGTACTGCTGCCGCCATATGCAGGTGGGTCTTGCCGCTTACCTTGACAAAACTTGCCATTTTCGGGCACGAAGTTCCGCCACTGGGTCGTATTGTATTTTCAATTTTCAAAGCAATGGAAGCCCTTGGAACACGGTGTCGCCTGGTCTTATCGTCCTTGTCTACGCACGCTTTTTTCCCATGCCTTGTGCTGGAAGCGGATGACAATCCTGATGAACCCTTGACGTCAGGCTGGAGTACTGCAAAGACCTAGGAATGGCACTATACTCGGAATTCTGGCCAGATATCATTTGAATCAAGAGGCGACGTGCCTGGAATACACATTACCTACGTATCAATGTACCTGTGAAAGCTGATTGCTCTGAGTATGATCCGGTTTGGAATACCATGGGGATAGCGCATCAATCTTACGATGCCAGAAAATGCGACAGTGCCGTAGCGCCCAGGGTACACGTCTTTCTACGTGGTCACTACGTAGTCAGGATCGTGCACAAGTCCGCAGCACTAATATATATGGTTACTAATGCGCATCTCTTCGGAGACCGTTATCTTGGAGTTGCTCACTAAGCAATTATGGGGCCGAGATGTTTATCACTGTCGAGGAAGCCCCACGCAAGCCAGCCCTGTTGAATTGCGAGAATGCTGTGTGTGCGAAATCATGATGGCAGTGCAGTCTCTGACCTTGTGACAGCGGGAGAAGGGAGCGCCCAGGGGTACATATTCAACCCTTGTCCGTGACGGGATTGAGTACGCTGCACGTTGTGCGTTGTCGGCTGCTCTAATGCGGGTTTTGGTGACTCATATTCGCAGAAAAACCCATCTCTTGTTCAAATTTTGGAGGCGCGCGTATAATATTCAAAACACGTGCATGTGAAACGTAGCGTGAGTCAGATGCGGCTCCTCGGTCGTCGGGGGTGAGTAAAATCACCTGTACAATGCACTACCAAATATGGCAAGTAGAATTGGGAAATTTATGACTTGCTCTGAGAAACTATCATCAACTCAAGTACCTTTGCTCTGGCCCTGAGGGAGTTATTTTGTAGGGCGATACGGCAGAGATAGCGCCGAAAGGGATAGATTAACACAGCCTTGCAGAGGAGCGAGCGAGCGTGCATATGGTTGCTGACTAAGCGGGCGGAAGCGGAGAGCGCGCGCCGTAGCTGAGTTTTAAAAAATTGCTGTATCGGAGTTCTTTATAAAGCGTGTTTGAGTCATCTTTCGTGCCCGCCTCTTTCCCCCATCTACCATTTCATCCTTAAGCCAGACCTTTTGTCTGGCTCCTTCCTTAACCTCCAGAGGTACCGTGAGTCGACTTCCTAGCCTTTTCTTTTATTTGGCCCTCCGTATTGTTGTGCTCGACAAAACCGCCCCATATATATAAAGTTCATTGCATTTTTTCTGCTTTGATTCATTCCAATGACTCCCGTGCCTGCACCTCTAAAAGCTATGCAAGCCGGATCGTCGTCAGCAGTGTCGGATGACTGTCTATCCGGCGCGGTAGCTGTGACTCGCAAGCCCTCTTTTGCGACATGGGGCGTTGAGCGTATTGCGGGGCCTTCCTTGTCGATGCACGATGGCCATCACAACCTAATGGGTGATGAATCAGAACTGACTGAGAGCGATGATTGCAGACATACCAGGCTACGAACCGTGCCTGAACCGTCCGCTCTCCTTGTCGACTTGACTCCCCACTCAGCCATTCCAGCCACACCGATCAAAACATCCAACTTATTCGGTCAAAATGGCCCAGTCTCTATAAACAGCCCAGCCTCTTTCCCGTCTTCGTTTTTGGATCCTCGTCTTTCGGTCTATCCGCCACAACATCTTGAAACATCAGTTTCAAGTCTTACTAACTCTAACAACCATGGCATAACAAATTCAATTAACCGTCCTCGGACGTCAAACCAAGTTTTCAAAACTGGTGAAGAATTAGCTCTCCACTATGGCATCCCCACTTTGCTTCCACCACCACCCCAGACAACCCCCAAACTTCCACACGAACATCAGCAGCCGCCACTGTCGCCCGTACCCGACTTTGAAACCCTGCGCCTGAACTATCTAAACATGATCAATCAAGATAGCGCCGATAATACTATGATTGCCGATAATACTGCTTCCTGCACTGACATACTACCGTCTTCTCACATGGGGCAGGCCGACGTGGCTCTGGAAGATTGGGTGAACTCGATAACCTGTAAGTCTTTTATCTTATTGGCGTGTTTCCAGATATTGATAGAATCGGACTCCAAAGCAGCGGTGCCAGCACAGTATGGGTTTGACTTCCTGACATCGCCTATCACCCTTGGCACACCAATGCAAGACTTCGAGTCATCACCTAATGAAACCCCCTTCTCTGATTTCCTCAACACTCCTCTTTTGGACCATTCGGACGAGTTCCAAGGCTCGACCATCGAGTCTGAGTCACCTCTTTTCGGTCCCGATGATTACTACACGATGTCCGTTAAAGCTAAGACGACGGAGTTGCCCGAGATCCCCGGTTTGCTCTACGACATGCCGCCCATCCCTAGTACCGAAGTTTCTGTAGACCCGTCCACGATATACCCTTCTCCCGCTCCGCCTTGTCCTCCAGCTTCCTTCTCATCTCTGCCATTAACTTCAGACCTCACTCCGGAGCCCCAGCCGTCAACAACAGGAAACGGGGCTTCTGCTGATGATACCAGTATAGGTAATCGTCGTCGGTCCAACGCAACAGGAACACGGAAGGGTGTTACTGCGGATAAGCTTATTCCACTCAATGCGCCAACTCAACCAAGACGTTACTTGATGCCCTCAACAACGTCGAGGAAGGAGATGCCGTCCATGTTCCTGAAGAAACGTAAAAGGCCGGAGGTGGAGGTAGAGGAGGAGGATGAGCTGCTAGAACCGCTCCCACCCAATGCAACCGAGCGGGAGCAAATAGATCATAAACGACGGCAAAACACCTTGGCTGCGCGCAAGAGCCGTAAGCGCAAGCTCGAGCATCAACAAGAGCTCGAGAGCAAGGTTGAAACGTTGGCGGATGAAGTGACTCGGTGGAGGACCCGGTGTGACATGCTTTCCAAGATGCTTGAGAGCCATGGCATCCGACCGCCAACGTTTAGCGACTAAGGACCCGTTTCATATTCCCCTCTCAATTACCCACCATATGCCTATCAAATGTATGTTTCGCATTTTGACGTGTTCTTGTACTTGTTATCTACCTGGCCCCTTGGGCACATCCATTTATCACTTGAGTATCTCGAAATACTACAAAATCTATCGTTTTAACCGTATATTAGCATCGTAAACAAGTGAATTTCAGTGCATCTTTAAGTGATAGAACTGTGTGAACTTGTTGGCGGTAACTCGGTGTCGTGACAATCACCGTGTTTACTGGCAGGCGCCTCAGGACAATCTGGTCCACCGCATGTTGAATGGTGGTTTCCCCCTTTCCTTCTCGACAACTGAAGAAATCCAATTCAACTGACGGCCCGGAACAGCCACTGCCGCCGTCACACTGTTCTTCACCCCTACCATCGCCATCTTCCCCTTTCGAGCGCCCGCTTTTAAATTTAAGTGTCGACAGAATCTTCAAGAAGGACGAAGTCGTATTCACTTCCGCTACTGATACCAAAGATCCTGTTGTTCGTTTAAGAAAGGAGAGGGTGGAGTCTGAGTTTGAACCACAAGAATTCGGTGAACAGGGGACTCGAACCACTGAAAGGATGCCACGGAACCACAATGGAGCAACGTACGACCGGCTTGAAGGCGGGTTCACTAGTATCCCACTAGAAGGGAGCGGCGGGATGATGATGAATAAATCTTTAAAGCGGTTCACATGGAAAAAAGCCGCCGTCGGCGTTGTTGCGTTCATTGGTCTGGTGTGGGTGTTTGGACCGAGGATGGGGGGTGCGAAGGGGGGTTCTTATTCAGGTGAGTCGCCAATCATGGTGTTTCTTCAATTTTAGGTGAAGAACGTTCGGATGACGCGGCAATGGTTCCACCTGCAGGATATGCCCCTGGACCTACGGGTCATACGGGTACAGAGATGTCTGCTACCACGATAGGCGGAGGGGTAGGAGGTGTGGGCGTGTACCACCCCGACATCGACGACGATCTCGCTGCTGCCTCTTCCCCCCAGGACCAATATCCTACATCTTACGAAACCGATCCCAACCCTTCCAAGACGACATATTGTACACATCCTCACACATCCTCGTCCTCATCATCCAGCCCACTTGTCCAATATGCACTCATGATTGACGCAGGATCAACCGGATCCCGCATACACATCTACAAGTTCAACAACTGCCTACGCACGCCCTCTTTTGAATACGAAGTGTTCAAAATGACACAGCCAGGTCTATCCTCATACGCTCATAGATCCGAGGGCGCAGCTAAAAGCTTAGACGTGCTCCTAGATGAAGCAGTCCGCGTTGTACCAGAAGAATTGAGAGGCTGTACGCCCGTAGCGGTCAAAGCCACAGCTGGGCTGCGGTTGTTGCCCGGTACGCAGAGCGCAGAAATCTTGAGCGCGGTGGAGAAACGAATTAAAGAGGTCTACCCATTTAAGTTGGTAGAGAAGGACGGTGTGGTGATTATGGACGGAAAAGACGAGGGCGTGTACGCGTGGATCACGACCAACTATTTGATGGGGACAATTAAAGAAAGCGCTCGGGCTAACGAATCGACGTATGCCGTACTCGACTTGGGCGGGGCGTCGACGCAGATTGTGTTCGAGCCCACGTTCGAGAGAGAGATCGGTGATATGGAAGAGGGCGAGCACAAGTACGATCTCAAATTCGCGCAAAAGAACCATGTGCTATATCAACATTCGTACCTCGGCTATGGCTTGATGCGCGCTAGGATGCACGTTCACCGGTTGGTTGATTTTATGAGTTCCCTGCGGGCGAGTGGGAGCAAAGATGGGGGGAATCTGGTAGGGAATCCGTGTTTGGCAAAGGGAACGAGGAGGACGGTGAAGATAACCGAAGAGAAGACCGGGGAGGAGAGGAATGTGACGATGGGAGGCGAAGATGTCGGTTCGTTTGAGGGGTGTAACCGGTTGATGCAATTGGTGCTGGCAAAGGATGCGTAAGTCGCGCGCGTTCTCGTTCGTTCTCCTCTCTAATCTCAAATATCGGATAACCAACCAACCAGAGTATGCGAACTCAAGCCATGCTCATTCAACGGGGTATACCAACCCTCCCTCCTCACTTCGTTCCCATCCGGAAAAGTCGTGCTCCTATCCTACTTTTACGACCGCCTCCAACCTCTCCTTCCCCCTTCCTCACCCGAACCAGTCACTGTATCCACGCTCGCCAGCGTCGCGCGGGACGTCTGCCAGGGCCGGTCACGGTGGCTGGAACGGTGGGGCGTCAAGCCAGAGGTGATGGCAGAGCTAGAGGACAGGCCGGAGTGGTGCTTGGATTTGACGTTTATGTATACCCTGTTGAGGTTGGGTTATGAGTTTGAGGATGGGCGGGAGGTTAAGTTGGGTAAGAAGATTGGTGGGACGGAGTTGGGCTGGTGTTTGGGTGCGATGATTGCGATGGTAGGTGGGGGTGGTGAGTTGAGCTGTCGGGTGTAGGAGGCAGCTATTGTCTTTGTATTTATCCGTTAGTAGTCATCATAATACTTCTAGCATATTGATACCATACCATTAAATGGCAAGAAGATCAGACGCGTTGCAATGCTGAAAATCATAACGTGTATTGTTGAGAATGCTGCTACGGGTATGAGGGGAAGAAAGTACGGAGTCGAAATACGTTTTTTTTCTCATAAAAGAAGCAAAAAGAGATACCGAATAATGACTATGGTACAGGTAGTGCAGTTGGATGCTAGAATGCTATTCATTATAACGTTGAAGCCGGGTAACTCATTGCAAAAATATGATGCCAAGGAAGAAAATAAACGGGAGTGCTGGGAGTTGTTGAAACGCACGAGAGTTGTTGCACTTCACCGGAACAAAACGAAGAGAATCAACACCAGACCGAGAACACTCACTACTCTCATCGGCACACCCACCTCTCCCACTTCATCGGCTTCTATCCTTTCCACCACCAGGGCTTCTACCGGGGACGCAGCAATCCGTCCACTTCCACTCAAACCAACAAATTTCATCGATTCCCTAATCGCATCCCTCACCATCTCCGCCAAATCAAGCGACCCTCCATCACTTTTCTTCCAACTGCTCTTGATATCCCATGTATCCTCTGCTTCGCTTCCTGGGCTTGGCCAGGCGGATAGGTCAGAGTCGATACTCGTCGTTCCGCCGGATGACGTGGATACATCGGAAGAAGTGGTAGATGATCTAGATCGGGAAAGTGATGATGACCTTGACCGTCCTGACGTTTTGTTTGTGTCCAAGAAGAGTGTTGGAGGAAAGATGCAAGGAGAATTACAGCATGGACAGAGGTTTGACGAATCCTGGGAGTGCGGACCCTACATCATAAGTCAGATCAGAACCGGTTTGAAGATGTGACATTCAAAATGAAGGTACAGATCCGAGAGTGGCTTGAAAAAGTGTCGATCTGGAAATAATACTCACTTTTGTGACATGTTCACGACAAAGAAGTCTGTCGCAGCACTTTGTGCGACAAGGTGAGACTGCTTTTTTCAAACTGTTTTGTATGAAGAGGAATCGGTACGATGATGTACAAACGTGAAGAGAGAGAGAGACGTACCACAAGGCACAATCCACTTGTTTATCGCCCACCTCTGGTTCGTTATCGCATCTCCCGACATTTCCGCGTTTCTGATCAGGCTCTTCCAAGACACTAGCCGGGAATGACTCCTGGTATGATGTGCCCAAGTACGGCGATTCGACACCGAGGTCAAGCTTGTACATGATATCATAGTACTCTTGGTCGTTCTGCGGAGTCGGGGGCAGTCCGTACGAAGCTGAAGAATGAGATATTTTAAGAGGAAGAAGGGTAGGTTGGAGGCGGTAAGGATGGGGATGGGAAGAGCGACGAGGAGGACGTGAGTTCATAGGAATAAGGGCAGAAAAGGTAGTATTACCAGAAGATGGTGGTGGGAGGAGAGTTGTTGTTGTTGTTGTTGTTGTTGTTGCGGGGGCTCCCACCCAAGCCTTGTCAAAATCGAAATAACCGCGAAAGTCATCTTCATCGCAATCTTCGTACTCGAAAGGTGTCGGAACCGGGATAGACCAGCGCGGCTGGCGGTATGGGGCAGATTCGGAGGTGGGTGGTGTTTGGGGCGGCGAGTCGACGGTAACGGCGGGAGGCTCCGGCCGTCGCCTGCGTAGGGACGGACCCAATGTTCCACTGTCGGTGGGGAGTCCGTTGGATGTTATTGTTGAAAAGTGATGGCTCCGGATGTGCTCATTGTCTGCGTCGGCGGGCGGAGAATGGTGGTGGTGATCATGGTAGTGGCCGGGCGCAGTGGTGGCGGTGGAGGTGGTGCTAGTACTGTTGGAGTAGCAGCTAACCTTGGAAGGGAACATTGACAGGACCTAATTGTTGTCCTTGCGTGAAACAATAGAGAGTGGTGTGGCGTGACAGGGCGTTATTGTGGGGAACATCCTGTCACGCGACTGGGTCTCATGGTATTTCCAAGAAATAGGATGGAACATTTGAAGACTACTATTATTCTTGGCCAGGATATGATCCACCAAAGCTGCAATAATTTCTTCATGAACTCCCTGATATCTAACTCCAATATTTCTGATCAGATATTACTGCAGAGTGACAATGATGGGAATGGTCACCTCCACAAGGAT
>JNHY02000298.1:0-15162 GCA_001691755.2 Amanita polypyramis BW_CC | reverse complement strand
ATAGGTGAGTCCCACAGGTGGAATGAGACAAGAGCACACCAGACACTAACACAAAGAAGGGGTTGAACCCCTTGTAACATCTCAGTTGGGCTATAACAAGTAACAGATCAACTCTATAATTTCATCTACAGGTGTAAATAGTGTTAGGACCAACTATTGGGAGATATTTGATCAATGTGAAGTAGTTGATGTTGTCACTGCTATAAGGCAAACATCCAACATGCAGTGTCAAATGTGGCTGTGCTGTGGCTGTACAACACCTAAACATTGCACATAGTTGCTCAAACTTCAACATGAGAAGAAAGGATGTGATTTATCATCTACACACATCTGTTGATATTCATCCTGGTGCACCTGGATTGAATGAGAATCTTGAAATTACCAGGACTGGAAGAGAAAGTAATTGCAATTGAACCTACAATATGTTAATATGCTAGCTGATAATATGACTACAGATAATACTTAGTATTCACCTTTGTATTTGTTTCATGCATATCTCACAATATATTTGTGTTTTAATTTTTTTAAAAAACCTATGTTGATATCTATTCATGGAAAAGAAGCAGGTGGTCTTCCATCAGTAAGCTTTCATCATGAAACATCTCCTTGGACAGGGATAAGGCCAGAGACTGAGCTTGTTAGACACAAAATGTTGGTGGGAACAGATTAAACATGAGATCATTTTTATCATTGATATGCTGCAATACAGTGATACATGTAGAATGTGAGTTTAGGTGATACCTGGGTGAGCTGCACTGCTATGTGTCACAAGCATCCTAAATGATGTTATGGTGCAAGGAAGATAAGAAATGATTGATGACATGGTGGTGGGAGCGTGATAAGATAGGCGACGTTCCCACGAATAAGGCGTGGAAAGACCTTGTAAGCAAGAAATGATAAGTATTCGAAAGTCAGGTGTTCTGACGTATGCAAAGGGCAATATAACGCGAGACTGAGAGAAGATTATGGATTTGTAAGTAATATTCAAGTAAGGTTATCCGATTCCAGCATCTTCCAGCGCGTCGACGAAGGAGACCGCTGTTGTACTCTTTTCTAAAAGGTAACGATGAGTTCCCCCGAGTTTCTATGCGCCCGGCCATGACACTTGTAATCAAATATGCAGTGATCTAAAACTTCAATATTGTCCACAAGGCACAGGGTTAAATATAATAGTTTGATACCAGACTTTCGATATTGTCTTCTGACATGTCGATGAACTGTCTTTTGGATTTTCCAAAAGATGGTTTGATTCTTTTATTCCCTGCGTTAAGCCTCAGGTATCCATGCCCTAACCTGTTCGGCTTTCTGCACTGCAGAAAAAGGTGACCAACCATAAGATCCGGAAAAAGGCACCCAATTAGATCCGCACATGTCGTTATCGCGCTATATATTGTATCGCTGCAGACCACATACTATGTATGCCTCCGGTTATGTGCAAACCCTTTTTTTTCAGGTGATTGAAAACTTCACGGCCCGAGAAAAAAAAAAAACAGTATAATATGACGCGATTCAGTTAATTCCCAAATTCCCTCCCTATATTCTCAATATGAGTCGGAATAATGAAGCTCTAGACGCGGGGGCCTCCGTAACGACGCTAGCCCATGAGCCGATCGCCGGGTTTTCCAGCGAGGTTCTGGGAAACGATACAAGAATCGACGCGTCGCCAATACCGAACTCCGACAAGCTTGATCTCGGCCAGACTGTACAGATAAGCGATCTGACCTTTAGAGTCTTTGGCCAACCGCAATCAATTACTTTGAAGGAAAAACCTGGTGCCGACCAGCCAATTTATGTTTGTCGTTACGTTCTGACCGGAAGTTCCTATTCATATTCCTTTCATTAGATTGATTTCGCGGAAGGCGACAAGAAAAATCCAGCCAATTATTCAATACGCGAGAAATGGATCATTACATTCATCGCGTGCTCTCTCACTTTTATTTCAGGTAATAATACCAGCAAAATGTAGACGATGCAGGACTGAAGGCCTCGTCTTCAGGTGTTACTGCAGGGTCGTATAATTTGGGAATTAGCACGATGATTCAGGACCTCAACTCCACACGTATGCTAGCCATCACTGGTTTTATCGTCTATCCTCTTGCATTTGCAATATTCCCTCTTATAACGGCTTCGCTCAGCGAAGAATTTGGTCGAAGACCTTTATACATTGTCTCACAAGTCTTCTTTATTGTCATGTATTTGATGGTTGGTTTGTAAGTATTTTTATCAAGACTATCGGGTAACAGACTCACTCACCCCATAAAGTGCGAAAAATATCCAGACAGTTATAGTTGGGCGATTTATTCAGGGCATTGCCGGCTCTTGCGGAGCAACGGTAGTGAGCGGTACCATCGCTGATATATGGTCAGCGAAAGAGTAAGACAACCACGACAGGCTCTCCTTGCGTGCATTTTTTTCAATTCTTTCTGTAGCCGCGGTATTCCAATGTCCGTTTTCACCCTACTGGGGGTAGGTGGAGCAGGCGTTGGTCCCATCATTGGTGGATGGATAGAAATGGAATTAGGATGGCGGTGGATTCAATGGATACAAATGATGTGTGTATTCTCTGCTCCAGCATCATACAACTGGCCAACAAAGGAATAGGTTCTGCAGCATCCCGGCCATTCTCGTCCTTTTTATGAAAGAAACACGACCAGAAGTGCTCGCTATCCGTCTTGCTAAAGAGGTCAGGAAGAGGACTGGCAATAACCATTACCGTGCTCGAGTGGAAGACCAGAGAGGCAGTCTGCTTACACTCATCAGGGTCTCATGTACACGGCCAGTGTGTGAGTTTACTTGGACTTTCACTTGTTATTTTCACATCTCTCCCACTCCATAGATTTGTTGCTCACTGAGCCTGTCGTCATCGCATTTAGTGTATGTCATATTCACGTTTGATGTACGCTGTTCCAACTGAGGAGACCGTAGCTTTGGATTGGTTTTTCGTGGGGTGTGACATATTGCTTTTTATCGTGGGTACTCTTCACGTGATAACACGATCTTGCCGCTTATCACCGATATCAGAGTGATCACACTTGTATTTCAAGACTTGTACGGCTTTAATGTCGGTGAGGCGGGTACGACGTATGTCTCCTTGGTGTGCGTATCTCCCTTTCTATAGTACTTTTATCACTTAGCAGGTTGTTCTAGGACTGGAACACTTCTTGGATTGATAACGGGCTTTTACCAAGAATATCTGTATCGGTATATTGCACCTGTTATCAAACTACACTCAATATTCTGACTGATCACTACAGGAAGAACGTCGCTAAACGTGGTCCAGAGGCACGTCTGTACATGGCCTGCCTAGCTGGGGTGTTGCTTCCCGTAGGCTTGTTCATTTTTTCCTGGACCGCACTGCGGCACGTTCATTGGATTGGGATCAACTTCGGAATTGCTGTATGTATAAGCTACTGGGTTTGCGTATGATGTTGCTCATGGTCACTTTGTAGATTTTCATGTGGGCCACATACATTATTTACTCGACCGTGTTTTCATACTTGTCCGATTGGTAAGTATACTAGTGTTCTGCACAGTATCATCTTCTGAGTATATTTGGCACTTACAGTTACGGTACATGGGCATCTTCTGCATCTGCTGGTCAGAGCTTATTGCGTAGGACCTCCCGTAACCCCCACACCGTTCCCTTCTCATCTTTAAATTTATAGGAAACCTGATGGCTGCCATCTTCCCACTGTTTTCTAGACAAATGTTCCTAAGACTTAGCTTCAAATGGGCGGGCACACTATTAGCGTTTATAGGGGTGCTTTTGATGCCTATACCTTTCGCAAGTCTTTATAACACGCTTTTTCACGGCATGTGCTGATTTCAATGTTACTTGTCTAGGTTTTGTTTTTCTGGGGCCCTGCCATCCGTAAGCGGAGTAAAGTGGCGAGGAAACTCGTTTGAGTATGAAGCGGGGGGGACAATGGGTTATGTACGAGGGGTCCTTACCCAGCTCATATGAGTCCAAAGAAGGAACACACAATATTCATCATCGATCATCGCTTGTCGTCGTTCAGTCTCATCTCTCGTCAACCATTCCCGGTATGGTCATTGGCGGTCCTCTGCCTCCGTACCCACCTCCTCAAACTCAGCCATAGCTCGCCCTCATCAATGTCCTCACCTTACTCTTAGACTCCTCCCTCATCTACCCCCACTATCCCTTCACCGAAGAAATTGTCGCTCAGAATCGTAGTTTCCGTCCTGGTGTAGATCTGTAAGCTGAGTGATGGAAATCAACTGCAGGGGATGGTCAGCTTGACGAGGAGGGTGCTGAGGACGACGCAGAGTGAACGGGAGCGACGATATACCGGGCAGAGCGAATCCATTAGAGGCTGGAGGAGCTCGGGCATGCGCAGTTGCAGGGACCAATTGACGCGGCCATTAAGGAATTCTAATACTCCCTCGTCTGCGTCTGACAGATACACCGACTCCATAGTTTTCTAGTTCTCACAGTTTTTATCTGGTTTTGCGTTAAAAAAAAAAAAAAAGATACACCGGCTCCGTTTCCCATTTCTTGAGTGTAAGCGGAGGACCCGATGGTAATGCTTGCTGTAGCAACGTTTAATATCTACAGAACATGCTCAACATGCTCAACCCTGTTGTAACGGCCGCCTGGCGAAATGGCATCGCGTCTGACTACGAATCAGGAGATTGCAGGTTCGACCCCTGCGGTGGTCATTTTCTCTTCTTTTAAGTTTTCAGCCATGTCGGACTGGGCACTAACGCTCTCCCTGGTCTTTGGCGGTTGCTGCAGGTGTGTTCCAGCTATGTTCGAGCTTCGTAACTCACTATTCAGGTGTCGCCTGTCATCGTTGCCTCCGTTTCCGCCTGCAGTAACGCAATTACCTTAGAACAACTCACATCCACACACCCAAATTCCGGGCCTCTTATAACCTTTTTCCAATTCCTAGTCGTCTCACTATACGGGCTGCCTCGTCATCTAATATGGACACCATCCTCCGGTCCACGGCTCAAACCAAGAACAGTACCGCTATCACTCTACCTCGTCCAAGTAGGCTTGTTCTACTTCATCTCGCTGCTCAACAGTGCCGCTTTCGCATACGGCATACCCATGTCCGTCCATATCATATTTAGAAGCGGAGGTTTACTTGTCAGCATGCTCATGGGCCTGGTGGTTGGGAAAAAATATACCTGGGTACAAGTCGTGTCCGTGCTGTTGGTGACGGCGGGTGTTGCACTTACAACGCTCTCTGCCTCGCCCGCATCTTCCACTTCGTTCTCTTTCTCTCGTTTACAGATAAATGATACCAACGCCTTTGCTTACGCAAAGGGGATCGCCATACTGGCTCAGGCTTTGCTTCTCTCCGGACTTTTGGGACTCGTACAAGACTGGACTTATTCGGTTTATGGTCGCCCATCCCTGACATCTGATACCACGGCCAACGGAACTACTGCTTCATCTCCCGCACCCTCCAAAAAGCCCTCCTCGACTTGGCAGGAATCTATGTTCTACCTCCACTTTCTCTCCTTACCCATGTTCTTCTTCTTTCGGGGGGACATCTTATCCCAACTACGCACCATTCACTCTCCCTCATCTTCCAAGTTCTTTCTCCCCGCCTTTCCTCTCCCCTCCACGCAGAAAACATCGATACACATCCCAACAGTGTACATTCCCCTCCTGGTCAACACACTAACCCAGCTCGTCTGCGTGGCGGGTGTGAACAGGTTGACAACCCGCATGAGCGCGTTGACGGTCACGCTTGTTCTGGTCGTGCGTAAGGCGGTTAGTCTGGTGTTGAGCGTGGTATGTGACGGGATTGTGGTGAAGTACGCAGCAAAGGCCATGGGGGACCCACATTTCGGAACTAAAAAGATGGACGTGGACGCGCGGATGATGTGGTCGGGTGCCGCCCTAGTGATGCTTGGGACCATTGGTTACTCCCTAGGTGGGACGAAGAAGTACGCACAAAAGGAAAAGAATAATTAGTATACAATGTTCGTCGCTGTTATATGAATGTATGTATGTATATCCAATGAGTGGTGAAGGTCGTACAATACGCAAGAGCTCTAAACCCTGTCGTTCAGAAACGCTTCCAGTTCTTCGTCCAGTTCCTCCCTCGTCTTCTTTCGCGGCGGTTCGCCCACACCGTCATTGAAACCCCCTTTATTCCTCCCTCTTCTCCTCCCTCCTTGCCATCCCCTCCCTTCACCGCCCACCCTTTCCCTCAGCTCTTGGCTGTCCTCTTCCTCACTCACCTCACCCCTTCTACCTCCCCAGGGACTCCTCCGTCTCGGCAAGCGGGCTGTAATCCTATCCACCAATCCTGGACTATTCCCATTGATAGGCCCAATTATCGTTCGGCCATCCTTAGCTATATAGTCAGAACGCATCTTCGAAGATGAACTTCCAGGCGGGTCGTTATCGCCGTCGAGCTGGTCCTTCCCATTCTCCTCCATATGCATTTCCTCACCTTCCAAGTCGTCACCCAAAAATTCGTCAATATCGTCCTTCCTCCCCCGTTTTCGCTTCCCCCCTATAGACCCTGACGACAATATCTGCTTCTCCAACTTCCTCACACCAGGTTTTCCGCGATCCCACTCTCTGACGCCTTCAGGTCCGGTGGTCTCCACCTCCCTCTCGTCATCCATCGCGGTCCTCTCTTCTAGCGTATCCCCTACTTTAGACAGTCTCTTCGCAAGACTGCACTCTCCGTCATCCGCAGCCGCAGCCGCACTCGCGGGAACAACGCCAAATCCAGCACTTTCCTTTCCCGCGTCTAATCCATGCTTCTTGTAGAATGCACTATCCTTGTTGGCACCTCGTTTCTTCTTATCGTCCATTCGTGCCCAACGCATGCTCAACGTTCCTCTGAGACCCCTTCCTACGCCAAGACTGTGATGAATTCTGTCTTCAGGCGGCCATAGCGATATAGGGATCGGATGGGCAGTCATCAGTTCTGTCGTTGACATGGTAAGGGTGCTCTCAGAAGGTGGGGGGGTCCAGGTAGTTGCTCTTGGCTTTTGTAGGGTGATGAACGCAGAACGGGCAGCCTGTTTGGATGGGAAAACAAATATACAGGTCGTGTCGTCAATCCATTCGAGTCCGAGTGGATGGATGTCAAAATGGGCCGCGTAGTCGAAGATGCGGGCAGTAGGGAGGTGTGAGACAGGCGGTCCCTGTAGGAGAATAGCGTTTGCACGGAGTATGGGGTCTGTGGAATGTGGTGAGGATGGGGCTATTGAGTGGAGTGAGAGTGGTAGCACCTTGGTCAATTTCCATTTCATCTTTTGCCCGTCCCCCGCCTTGATCATCACCATTGTCGCCCTCGTCATTCTCATCCGTGCTCGAAGCCTTGCGCTTTCCGACAATGAACGAACGAATGGTCGAATCAGGACCCGAACAAACAAAGAGAGCACAGAGTAAATTGAATGGGGCGGCACCCGTGGTGCTCGAATACAATATGTGGTGGGGGTAAGATGGGGCTACTGGCGCACCTTTCCGGGCCTGATAGCTTTGGAGGACGTGTCGGAGAGCAAATAGACTTTTGTGGTGCCGATGCGGTTGGCGAGTGAGGGTCCGTGTGCGGGGCTTTCTGGTAAGCCCTCAGGCGGGACTTGATGCTCGTATGGTATAATATTGTCATATGGGAGCTCCTGAGGAGCGGAGGGCGTAACATCTGGCGCGAAGCCGTTGTCCATTGCAAGTGTGGAGGTCGCGCAAGAATTGGCGAGGACTGGGCTTGTTTGGCTGTCGGAGCGCTGCATAATATACGCAAATAAATAAATACTCTATTTTTGGCATTAGCACTCGCATGGAGCAGGCAGCAGTCAAGAAGAGCAAGCAGCACAGGAAAGAAAAGCGTTTGTATTGCCTTTACTTGCATGATAGAGTGTTTCTGATGCCAATGTAGCATGGGACACCGATGATATTGACCAGTAAGTCTCGTCCTCCTACTTGTGCAAGAGTTTGCTGACGTTTTCTAGTGTCAGCATCATCTATTTAGAGTTGACGCGCAGCGACTGACACCCTGTGAATAGTGGAATATCGATCCCTTTCTGCAGGTGGACAACAAGGCAGGGCCATTCACAGAAGAATCGTCGTTTGCTACATTGTTTCCTAAGTATCGAGAAAAGTACCTCAGAGAGGTGTGGAGTGCTGTTACGAAGGCCTTGGAGACACACGTACGCTTGAGCCTGCTGGTGTTCGTGTGCTAATTACTGATATGCGGGTATGCAGGGAGTAGCATGCACGCTTGACCTTGTACACGGTTCCATGTCTGTCCGGACTACTCGAAAAACTTACGACCCCTACGTCATCCTTAAAGCTCGCGACATGATCAAACTCCTTGCACGGGGTGTGGGAATCAATCAAGCTGTCAAAATCCTGGAGGATAATGTAGCATGTGATATTATAAAGATTGGGAATTTGGTGAGGAATAAGGAAAGGTATGTCAAGCGGAGACAGAGGATTATAGGGCCCGATGGAAGTACACTCAAGGTGGGATTCAGAGAAGCTGTGGTCGGTAAAGTTACTGACAGAAAACAGGCTATTGAACTACTGACGGGTTGCTACGTACTTGTACAAGGCAGTACTGTGAGTGTCATGGGGCCATATAAGTCTCTCAAAGAAGTTCGACGAATAATACTGGACTGCATGAAAAATATTCATCCAATATACCGAATAAAGGTGCAATTTGCCTATCTGTTCTTATTTCTTCGTTTCTTAGCCGAAGTACAGGAACTTATGATTAAGCGCGAACTAGCTAAAGACCCTAAACTGGTCGACGAATCATGGGACAGGTTCCTACCTCAGTTCCGCAAACGCCACCTCAAAACCTCAGAAAAGACCGCAAGAAAGAATGAAGCGACCTCTCGGAAGGAAGAGGCAAGGAGGGCAGCAGGATTGGACAAAGAAGAGAAGCCAAAGAAGAAAGTGTACACACCATTTCCTCTACCCCAGCAGCCGCGCAAAGTGGATTTGCAACTCGAATCCGGAGAATACTTTCTCAAGTCGCGGGAGAAGGAAGCGAGGGAGGAGGCCAAACGAAAACAAAAGGTACCTTACTTTCCCGATCTGGCGTTGTAATTGTCTAACAAAATCGTAACAAAACAGCAAGCAGAGGCAACCGCCAAAAAACAGGCGGAACGCGCCGAGGCATATGTTGCGCCCGCGGAACCAGCAGCACCGACGGTCGAGGAGAAGCTCAAGAAGAAACGGAAGGCAGGCGAGGCAGCAGTGGTTGGGGAAAAGAAAAAAAGGAAACGGGATCTGTAAATAGTAATTGCTATATCGGGCATAATGAATTACGTGATCACCATGACATCGCCACCTTGAGCTGCTCGCTTGTGGCATGGCCTCCTCCTCCTCCTCCTCCTCCTCGTGGATGCCAGTCCATGGCGTCCAGCAGGTTAACATTGGCACCTCTCTTAGACGCGCCCTCAAGGCCCGTAGGAACAACGGCGAGCAGCGAGTCCCAGCGCCGGTCAAGCGTCTACCTGACCGGGACTTTTACGCCTTTCGCTGTCAGTGCACTCTCATACCTGTTTCTGATATCTGAAGGTATGCCGGTTTAGATAACTTTAAGCCCAACTCTATCGATTCGGAGAAGCCGGGCAACATAGACATACGCAAGACCCCCGACTCGACGTCGATCACAGTCGAGTACCCTAGTAAACAGGTGAGGAGTCTGAGTCCAGGTAAACGGTGCAACTGGGTTCACCTATCTCAGTAGAGCGGTGAAACGCATGTGTTTAGGGGGACCGAGAACGTTGCCAAGGGGTGGGACTGTGTCCTTGTCTATGACGAAGAGCTTGGCGTGAGTTATCTTTGGCCTCGGTTCAATATTAAAGAGAAACTAATATGCGGTTAGACGTTTACGCTGGAAAAATTGGACTCGCATGCAGCTCTAACGCATGAACGGAGGCCGATTGCTGGTCGTCCGCCTCCACGTACGTCCGCCTTTGTAACTGCTCTTCGTCCACTTCTCACCTTACACGTATCCATAGCCCCGTCACCCAAACCTCCGTCCCAAAATAAGGTGAAAGATGAACTAGAGGCACAATTGGAGAAAGATCTACTAGAGCTCGCCGACCCAGATGCAGACGGTGAATATGAGTATGAAGACCCTCCACCAAGGGATGTTCCATACCACAAGGAAGAGGAGGAAGAAGACCCAATTGCAGAGCTTATATCAGCAACTCCACCACCCATTAAGCAGGCCCCACCACGACAGAAGGTTCCTGCAAAGGCTCCCACGAAACCGCCCCAGCCTCAACGACCCGAAAAACCAATACCGAAAAATAAAGGCAAAGCGCCAGCAGTTCCACGCCCTTCATCCGCCGTTCCCGATAAACCCCCTGCACCTGCTGCCAAACCTATACCACCGAAACATAAACCGACGCCAGCACGTGCGACAGCGCCAATATCTGCTCCCGTACCGGCATCGGTCCCACCTGCTGCTCCGCCACAAACTAAACCACCCAAGAAACGGGAAACTGAATCAACTCATCTGTCCGATGTGGACGAGGAAGTACTAGAATTCGGCAAACCTGCAAAACGGTCGCATAAATTGGTGCCTGCAACTGTACCCGCCCCAGCCCCTCCGGCCTCCAGCGGACTCGCTCTGCCTGGTACCTCGTCATCTGTCGCCCCACCACCTCCCGTCCGCTCTGCGTCATCCTCGACGTCATCCTCGTCAACCCGGCCACTCGCTTCAGCTGTTTCCCAGCACTCAGCTCACGCATCTACGCCAGCACTGCCTGCTGGTGTTGGTGGGGAATCCGAGTCTGATGACGAGTGGGATGAGGTAGACCCTGAAACTGCAATTCAGGACGATGATTTCTTCGGTGACGGGATGGTAGAGGTAGATGGGGGAGAAGAGGAAGAAGAAGAGCAAGGTGAGGATATTGACGAGGACGAGCTTAAGGCACAGATGGAGCAGCAGATGGCGGAGTTTGAAGAGGAAGATATGGAGGCAGAGGTCCCAAGGGGACCTCCAATCTCATTGAATGACTACGCCAGGGGAATGGTCGGCGAGATGGGATTGAGCGACGATGATACGTCGACGAGTGAGGATAGCGATGATGATTAATGCCGTATGTTCCTCCTTCGACAGGACTTGCATATATAATTCCCGGATTGAAGCTGAATCTGCTTCATTGTCAAAGGGAAGTTTGACAATCCCTGCACTACATGCAATCCCCCCACCGGACGAAGTTGACAAACGACGGCAGTGACTGGGCAGTTGACCACAAATGACTTATTTTTCCATCACGGTGACCTCGCCAGTAGCTATATTTCATTGTATATGTAGAGAGAATATCCACCGTTTCGTTTGGAATTACTAGACAGCCGCGAATGGAAGGCGGTTCACACACTTGTACGCTCGGTGGGAACAGTGCCGGACGAAAAATATCGTCTTGCCTGTCGCCGACGGATTTATCACCATACTTCAAGGACGAGGGAAAAATCCTCTTTGTACCAACTACAAAAATAAAAATAAAACGACGCTCGACTTCTGACAGAACGAAAACTCACCCTAGTGACACGGCCAAAAAAAAAAAAATGCTCGTACTGTACGAGACTGCGATGGGCTATTGCCTATTCAAAGTGACGGATGCTGCTAAAATCGAGAGTGCGGATCTATGGAAGGAGTTCGAGTCGCCGGAGAGGGCCAACAAGCTGTACGTCTCCATCTCCAATTTTATCTTTGTTTTATTGTCTTCACATCGTATGTGGCCCGTCTCATCATACTCCTTTCGTCCTCCCGTCGATAAATTATTGATATTGATGAACGAAACAATTAACAACTTGGACTACGCAGACTCAAACTAAAAGCGCTACATCGCTTCACTTCGACGGCGTCTGCAGTTGAAGATATCACCGCACTGCAAAATGGAAAATTGGGCAAAGGTTTGAAGAAGTTTTTGACGGAAGAAGTTGTGAACAAGGGGAAGGGTAAGGACAGCTTGGTCGTCATTGATCCTCATTTGGGTGAGTGTTCGAATAGTTTTTGCAAAAGAACGGTGTGTTGATATACTGTTGGATGCGACAGCACATTCAATATCCAAAAAATTGAGCATCAAAGTTCATGCGGTCACGGTGGAGAATGAGCAAAAAGATTTGTGGAGGGGTATAAGAAGTCAGCTTACTGCGCTGTTGGATGGACTAGACCCGAAGGATTTGTCAACAATGAGTCTGGGTCTTTCGCATTCACTGTCAAGGTACGGCCTTCCCCTACATCAACGGAGAGACGTGTCTCATAGGTGTGCAGATTTAAGCTCAAGTTCTCGCCCGACAAAGTCGACACGATGATCGTGCAGGCCATTGCACTACTCGATGATCTAGATAAGGAGATAAATATCTACGCTATGAGAGTGAAGGTTTGTGTCATCCCATGCCTTTATCTATTCAACGGTAGGGATGACCGAGTTTTAGGAATGGTACGGTTGGCACTTCCCTGAACTCGCCAAGATCATAACAGATAATTTGGCTTACGCAAAGGTAGTACGAAGTATGGGTAAGTAGTTGCCCTTCTCTACGTATGCAATAGCGTGACTCGCTGGTACCGGCGCAGGCTTCCGAACCAACGCAGTCGATACTTCGTTTGCCGAAATCCTCCCCGAAGACCTCGAAGCTGTAATTAAAGCTGCCGCCGAGATTTCAATGGGAACTGAAATCTCAGACTCTGATATTGCCCACATTCACTCCCTCTGCGACCAAGTAGTCTCTATATCCGCCTATCGAGCCCAGCTGTACGAGTACCTCCGGAATAGAATGAACGCCATCGCCCCGAATTTGACGGCACTGGTGGGGGAGCTCGTTGGTGCAAGACTGATAAGCCACGCGGGCAGCTTACTGAACTTGGCAAAGTTCCCAGCTAGTACGGTGCAGATTTTGGGAGCAGAAAAGGCGCTGTTTAGGGCTCTCAAGACAAAGCATGACACGCCCAAGTATGGACTGATTTACCATGCCTCGCTGATTGGCCAGGCGCCTCCCAAGCTAAAAGGCAAAATGGCACGAATGGTCGCTACGAAGACAGCACTTTCGATACGCGTTGACGCACTCACGGATTCGGATGGCAAATCTGAAGCTTCGGCGCCCTCAATAGGGCTCGAAAACCGGGCCAAGCTCGAGTCCAGGCTGCGTATTCTAGAGGAGCAGAGTGAACTGGGCACTGTGAAGAGGTTTAACGACCAAGGGAAGAAGCAGCAACAAAAGTTCGAGATGAAGGGTGAGACGAAGACGTACAACACACAGGGGGATTTCGTCCCGACACAGAGAGAGGATCCGGTGGAGGTTGCTGTGAAGATGGTGTTGGATGTGAAAGAGGAGAAGAAGAAGGCTAAAGAGGAGAGGAAGGCCAAGAGGGCTGATAAGGAGAAGGGGAAGATGAAGGAAAAGAACGAGGAGATGGATGTGGATGGTGACGAGGAGCTTTCCAAGGAGAAGAAGAGGAAGAGACAAGAAAGTGATGTGAACGGTACGCAGGAAGGGGCTTCGAAGGAAGAAACGGAGGAGGAGAGAAAAGCGAGGAGGAAGGCTCGTAAGCTCGACAAGGACAGGTCAAAAGAAAACTTGGATAGTAGCGAGACGCCTAAGAAGAAAAAGAAAAGGACGGAGGAGTAGGTTGGATGTAGGATGTTGTCTATCTGTTTGATATCCAATATATATATATTGTACTGCAACTGGCGCGTCTCAACCACCATCACCACCAACCGCCAACCACCACCACCACCACCATGGCTCCCAAAACTACCAAAACGCGTCCCACAGGCTTCGTCAAATCATACTTATTCACCTACAACCTCTTCTCGACTCTCAGCTGGTCCTATCTCCTCTTCCTCACCCTCCAACACTCCCTTTCTCGCTCTCCATCCACCGTCCTCTCTCCGCTCATCTTCAAGCATGATGTCGGACCACTGCACAGGCGGCTCATCAGGACGTACGCCGCTGTAAGCCCTGTCGTTGCCTATGTACAGACCACAGCCGTGTTGGAAGTCATCCATGTTTTGCTGGGGTGGGTGAGGAGCCCTCTGTCGACGACTGTCATGCAAGTGTCCAGTCGGTTGTTCTTGGTGTGGGGTATCACAGAACAGTTCAGAAGTGTAAGTACTACTAGAGCGCGTCTAACACGTCTTTTTTTGACTCCCTTCCCCCAACCTGTGCAGGCCCAAATCAACGCTTTCTATGCAAGCATGATCCTCGCATGGTCCATCACCGAAGTCATCCGCTACGCATTCTACGCCTTCTCCCTCCTCGGCACCGAACCCTACGTACTCACCTACCTCCGGTACACGACGTTCTACGTCCTGTACCCGCTCGGTGCAGGGTCGGAGGCGTTCCTGATCGCGTCGACCGTCCCGAGCTGGGCGTCGTTCGGGCAGGGCAGGTGGACGTTTTGGGCATACGGGAGGATGGCGATGTTTTTGATTTGGTGGCCTGGTGAGTGTGATTGGCGTTGCTGCTGTTGTCGTCATTAGTATGTGTTAATGTGCTGGGGTTTGTTTTTAGGCTTGTATGTGATGTATACGCATATGATGGTGCAGAGGCGAAAAGTATTAAGTGGAGCTACCCCCTCCAAGGTATCCAAGGCAGGTACAAAGCAAGCATAGAGCAGTACAGGCAGGGGACAATTTCACAATGGCTAAAATAGGGCTGAAATATCAACAGAATAGATAATTTCATATTAGTAAAGAAGGATGATGAAATGATGCATTTCAGGTACAAGTTTCTGATACAATTCTACAGCAATGAAACTGGGTATTTCAGATAGCAGATGTAGGACTGAAACATCTCCAGAATTAAATGTTTTGTGTTATAAGAAGTTGTAAATGAAAGGTTAAAGAAGTAACTAGCAGTTACCTATGCTCTGCATGTATGAATGTTTACAAAATACAGTTTGCTGCAAATGTCATTTCCCCACCATAATATTGCATGCAGCAGATTTACTGATTAGGTGCAAACTTATCTATTTGTGGCCCACTGGCATGACATGCCATATTGTTACACTACTTAGTACACTGGCAGCTATCAGTTAGTAATTTACATCTGTATCAGTATCATCATCCAAGTCATCATCCAAGCCACCACTTTTTTTAATTCTTATTAAGCTGGCCAATCCTATTCCTTGCTTCTGTAGTTGAAACCTTGTTTTCCTTCCATGCCATGTAGGTATTAAGTAAGTGTGATGAAGTAAC
>JNHY02000297.1:0-15503 GCA_001691755.2 Amanita polypyramis BW_CC | reverse complement strand
TTGAGTGACGTGACGGGAGAAAGGCAAAAGGAGGGGCTCGTGAGCTCGTGGCGCCCTCGCGGTCCAGATTAAAGGTGGAGGAGGAGGAGGGGGATTGAAAGCCGCCCAGATGTCAAGCTAGATGGAGGTGAATACAAGGAAACAACGTATTAATAGCGCTTAAACTGGGCCCTTTAGTATCATTTAGGTTAGTCTCCGGAATATCGGTCTCCTCATACCTAGCCATCCTTGCCTCTTGCATGATACGTAAACCAACCCTAGCTGATCCGCATACAACGGTGGTGGTGGGCTTTATTGGCCGTTTCCCGAAAGGGAGAACGGCTGCCGACTCACACGGCCCGCTAGACATAATATTCCTACCGTTGCAAGGCAACAATTTGGTGACTCTAGAGTAGCAGACTGAGATTCAGCGTCGGAAAGATAATAAATTCCAGTCCGTTGATTTACACAACATTTTTACGGAGTCTTAGATAAACTCCTTGTCTATCAGCCCCCCAAGCCACTCATGTAAATAGGGGGAAGGTATGACGCTAAAAACACCATTTCTGCACTCAAAAAACTCTCCTTAAGGAGATGGGAAAGGGCCGCTACTACATTTAGTACTTATCCGTAGCTCTCTGACAAGTTACATGTATCATCTAGACGCAGCGTTCGTGCATCATGCTCTGGGTGCCCAAGCATCGTAACGTTATACAAATGCGTGCAGAGCGGTGATTAGGGCAGAATACATCTACATGATCATAGGATTTGGGGGATACGTTACAGCGGCACTTCCTTCAAGGCTGCTTCAAGTAACTCGGTCACTGACGGCAGAATATTTCGCCGTTTCCTCGACAACTGATCGTCAACTTCCATTTCGTCCGTCTGGCCCGCTTGACGCTTCCGGTTTGTAGCTAGATAATGGAGATAAGTAATGCTGTGCTGGGGCGCGGGAATGCGCGCCATATTCATTGGTGGACCAGCGAACCACAAGACTTCATTTGTCTCTGCATCCCGGTCGAAATGCTTGACTATTCAAACACATCAGGAATAGCCTCAAACGAGAACACGAAGACCATGCCTGTTTCTGGAGGTAGCCTCTCAACTTGTTCATGCCCAGGCACAGCCACCCCTGCTGCAGTAACAACAGATCTATCGGACATATTCGCCCGTTGAGGAATGGCTTGCTGCTGGGGAGGATGAGGCTGGTAGTATTGCGTCGACGTCACAGGGGTACTAATCGCTGGCTGCGCATTGCCTCCAACATAAATACCCTTGTTGGGCCCATTATCGGCAGCACCCTTCCTTTGCTTCTTCGTCTTGTCCCCCTCGGTTGTGTCCGAGGGTTCTATGATCCCGCCAGGTGCTTTTATTGCACCCTTCCCCTTATTAAGAAAAGGACTAGGGAACCTCCGGGGGAACACAGTTCTCTCAAAAGGGTAGATCGGCATAAACTCGGTGCTTTTCCGTACTTCTTCTGGCACGCACGAGTTCCAATTTTTAATCTTAACGAATATCCGGTCTCTGTCGTTATATCGAGAATCGCAGACGTATAGGGGAAAACCAAGGTACCAGTATGGTGGCCGCGGTCGGCCTCGAATATGCCGTGCTGTGAACTGACACGCTATTTTCTCAATGATATCTTCTAATGGATGGTCCGCAAAGTGACCTACCCAAACGAACGTCAGCAAATGTGCGGCAATAATGCGCACGTAACATACTGGTCTTGAATACTTCTCCCTCCCAGAAGTTTCTGTCCGCTGAATGGAATGTCTAAGTATGTCGATCAGCAAACAACGAATATCGCCTCCAATTGTTGCTCACCTGTTCTGGTCTATAATACCACGAAACTGTCAACCCTCGTTGCCCCCTCTTTGACCTGCATAATGTTCATTTCCAGCACGTAATACGGAAGATCCGACACCCACGGCTCGTCTGAAACCCAGCATCTAAAAATTTGCGCAATGATAGGCCGGCTTGGGTCATCAGGATTACTCAGATGTACCCAATCGGCCAGCCGTAAATTCCATCCTTTGTAGTAGAGCTCTTCCACGAAGGTCCTATCCTTATTGATGACTCGGTAAGTTGTAACGCCAGGTACGCCCTCGCTATCGGCGCCGTGCACAGGTCTCGTTGTCCCAGGGCCGGCTTTCAGAGACGCGAAACTTGTGACCGACACATATGGAGGTCCCGGTGGTGGATTTGCTGAAGTAATGGCTTGATAAAGTCGCTTCCAACATTTCAGTATATTGCAGCGATAAGAAACACCGTTTTACCTGTAGCAATATGACACGCCCATAAGCTTCCGATGTCGGTTCATGCCACCTTCGTGCCTTCTCGAAAAGTCTCGCCATCTCCTTGTCAAACTCCTTTGCAACGGTAAGTTGTTTCGAGCGAGCCCGGTTCTGGGTACTGCGATCAGTACGTATAAATATCAGAAAATGGAACCATCTCATACCTCGATGGTTTTTAAGGAAAGAGGATACTAACGAGATCCTCCATTAACGATATCACGGAATAGATAAGTCAACATACTCCGTAAGATAAATAAGGTATCGTCGACTCTTCCGGCACGGACTCCAAAGCTACCGCAACGCGATGCCCACTGTATGAAAGTTAGTTACATCGATAAAAGCAATCAAAAACGATAGCGTACGCGGCGTCTTTGTGGGACCTTATTTCATTGACAATCTCCAAAAGTCGACCCTGCGGTATGAGGGCGTTCGCCGATCAGAAAGAGTCTATATAGTGGCCAAGACTTACGGCAGAAACTTCCTGCATCCATCCCTCCTCTCCAAATCCAGACCACTGTGGCAGCCCCTTCTCAAGTTGCTTCACAATTTCCTCGCTTTCTGGATCACGTTCCATCTCAGGACCAGTGGTCCCCTCGTTACCCTGATTATCATACTCAGACGTCATGATGTCTACGTCCATATCAGGCGTGGGTTGCCGCTGAGCAGACTTGTGTTCAATCTTGGACGCGGCGTTGGATGACTTCATTGAAATGGTATCGGAGTGAACCGGGTTCGGAACTGACGGCGGCTGAGATTTAGCAACGCCTTTGTGGACTTTCTGGGCGGAAGAGGGAGGCGGAGAAGAACGACCGGAAGGTAAAAGGGGTCTCTTCTTCCATTCTGATTCCAAAACTGCCTGAGTAGTTGAACCTGAGAACACGTTGCGGCATACTCCGATTGAGTTACGTACCTTCAGCGTTCCTGCATCGCCTGCAATTTGACTCCCTGGCTCATTGTAATACAGCGCATTCCAAAACACAAGTGATATATCTGTATAAACGTCCCTAGCATCCTTGTAGCGGGACTTCGCTACGCCATCTCGAATATTATTCAGGCAACGCGGTTCTGGGATGACCTGTTTAATCATAAGAGCAAGTCGAGGGCTTTGAAAACATTTTACCTCATAATATTGCGGCCATTCGGTTCTATCAACCAAGTCCATGAACATTGCCGAAAGTTGACGTCTTCCGCGTGGACCTATCGCTGAGACTATGGCATCTAATACCTCCTCTACAGCACCTTTCTGTGCAGGTGTTAGGGCCATTATCCTCACAATTCAGCGCGTCCTTTTTCGTGGAAGCAGTACAATTCAGTTTGGCTTATTGTTTGCTCATATTATCCATCCAGTATTATGGTAAACGAACAAGCTACCCGAGCGACGGCAGCGATGGGTTTACCGCCCGTGAACGAGTACTTGGGCTACCAACCCTCCTGCTGCACACCTCGACATCGAGGTGCACATATGGATCAGTGGTACGTGATGTTAGGGAAACATCAAGCCCTGGCTAGCCGTGACAGACAAAGAAACTAGCATTTCCAGGGTTGTACTGACCTTTGATTTTGTGCTTGGTGAAAAGGCAACTATGAAACGCCCTTTGCGTCATCATCCTGGGTCGACTATTCTAAACCGTGATCCATGCCCAGGACGCGAGTTACCTCGTGTCGTGCACGCGACAGGAGCAGGAAAGATTGAAAATAGAAGGTTATACGTGAAACGCGACGATCGCATCATAGGAAGGGTTTTGTACACAACTTCATGGACACGGGTCAAGAATATCCTTTACAAACGAGGGGGAAAAAAAAATAAGTCAAGACCTCCAACATTCCTGAACATCTGGGTATATTCCTTGCCTCCTCCCAAACCACCCTGCATTATCTAGTCACACAACACTCGAAGCTTGAATGTCTGTCAGAACACGAGTACTCGTCCTAACGTGTAACTACCATTCCTACCTATATTTAGATTCCTGACATCTCTACTACCAAGTCCCGAACATATACCTAGCCCCGGGCCCGGGAGCACGTTCTTCCATCCACGAGGATGATACGGTGTTGCATTCACGTTTTCGTCCCACGAATCTCGTTCTTCTCGAGGCAAGCAGCGTCTAACAGGGGGTAACGGGACGGTCGTCGATTTATATAAATCTTCGGAGAAAAGATTGAAATGACACAACGAGTGAGGTACCCATTGAGTTGGAGAAGGGGCGCGTCGCCTTCTTTTCGGAACGCCAACCGATTTTACTTCCGACTGCACCTCTAGCTGCCCTTCCTGTGGCATTGATGTGTCGAACTGATCGAGTATGAATGCCGCGTCCCTGGCGCGTTTGTTGTTCTGTCCAGTCATGGAGCCCGTCTGCGTCTGGGAGCTATTACTGGGAACAGGCGAAACAGAGTGAGCTGAAGGCGATCCAGATTTGCAGCTGTTTGAAGCAGTGTGAATAGGCTTTAGGATGCACTTTCGTACGTGACGGTTAAGGTTTGAGGCCACGCCAAACCTGCGCCCGCAGGTTTCGCATACGAACGCTACGAGATCGCAAAAGATTGGTCTGCTGTCAAGATCTAAGCTCAATGATGATTTACCTTTTTCGCCTGTGTGAACGAGCAGGTGCTGTAATGCACAGATGAGTCTCCTGTCAAAGTAAACACGAAAGAAAGGGTAGCGCTTGCCTTTCGCAGCGTGCTTGGTCGATCAAACCTGATCAGCACATGTTCGGTTAGTAAAATTAGTACAATAACAGAATATGGGAATTTTTACCAACCGTTTGTGGCACATAGTACATGCATGTTTCTTCTCCCGCGATTGACTATCGGGAACACCATAGAGAACTTGTCCCGGTTCAGGACGGCTGGGTCTGGCGGCGGTGGCGGACGTCTGTGTTGAGACCTGACTAGAAGGCACTTGATAAGAAACTTGGGGACGCCGAACATCGGACTGTGAGTTGTGGTTGAACATAATGGCCATGGCTGCTGGAGTGGGGAGTTGTGATACAGCAGTCGATGGGTCGATAAACTGGTAGTCGAGGGAATTCTCAGCCGTATCGGCGTCAGAGTACATCGGGGTTGATATAGCCACCGATCCAGCGTCAGTCCATCGCCATGGATGCTGGTATGCCATCATATCCTCGGGATGATAATTCATGTGGATGCCGGGGGTAGAATTTTCGGCGAATCCTGAAGCGGTGTTTACGGTGTGATTATCTGTAAAATTTGCAGTGGAGTGTCCACTGGAGGGCCCGCGGTCTGAAAAATATTGGTAGTCTTGAGGATAAACGAGCGGTGATCCTCTTGAGAAGCTTGCGAAATCTCCGACGTTCGACGCGGTGTATTGGTCTTGGACCATCGGGTATGAATTTTGAGTAGGATCATAATAGCCCGAGTGTGGGGATAGGTTGTACTGCTGCGACTGCATGAGAGAGGCCAGTATCGCAAGTAAGAGGGGTGCGAGGAAATCTCTTAGCACAGATATTATATATTTTTTCTGATCCTATACGTCTCACCTTGTGAACGAGGTGAGAATTCTGTAAGGATAGGCACCTGCCACAATCCTCGAGACGTCCGGGGGTCTTTACGTGACCGCGCGGAGCTACACCTGAAGGGGGAAGTTAGTTTCCGTTCTGTAAATAACAGATCGAAGACGAAAAGTTTAAATTTACCAGTTGCACGCTCAGATTAGAGACCACAGATATCCTGATTGATCTCGTTTACCATCTGTCCAGGTTCGTACAAATTGCCCACTTTTTATGAAGGTCATCCGCTCGATGTAAAAGCTCGAAACTTGCGGCTTGGTTCAAGTTCTCGGCAGGCCACCAGACAATCCTCGTTGTTTTCCTCGTGTTGATCTTCCCGTTATCGCATTAGGAAATGGCCAAGGGTCTGTGAGCCGGGCTTACGCGGGTTTAAAGCCGCCCGGGTCAAGTGAATGACGAAAGACAATGCAACGCGCTCTTAGCCTCGCAGATCAGACATTTCTGGCCTAGGGCGTCACCGCTGCGACTGCACGTACTAGTGCTAGCGTCATCAATACCATCAAACTACATTTCGACGGGTGTGGTGCACCCAACACGCCGTCTGCATCACCTTGGCGCGGCTTTTCAGGGATCGCAAGAAAGTGATCAGATATGCTCTTGCAACTATCATCGCTACCTCCGATTAGTAATACCAACTTACCTGTAAATACCCTGCGTGTTCCTTCGAGAATGAACAATATTTATTGAATTTACTCACGTTGAACATACACGCGGAAATAGCGGATGCAATCAAAAATAAATATACGCACCGCATTTTGCTTCATTAGCTGACGGCAGCGGTACAAGCATAGAAAAGCAGTGGCAAACGTGAGGATTTCATGCAACAGGTCTACTTTTACAAATGTTAATTTCGCAGGATCTCGCTTATAAACTATTTGATCGCCAGCCACAACCTCCATAGCACGATCTCATCTGGTAAGCTTATTAAAAAGCTTTGTACCGGCTGTCAGAGGGAGAATATAGTAAATGACCTAACTCAGAATGGTAGTCAACCGCAATCATACGCACACTGTGTAAGACTGCCCGTTCGCTGTTCTAGCTGTCCTGCGACCCTTTGAGCCGCGCTCATAGCGTAATTTATGGCATTTCCACTCGTTGGGTTGGGCGACCCTGAGGACGTACCACCCGCGTGAGGTTTACTATAGGGACGTCCTGGACCTAAAAATAATCGCAAAAAAGGATCGGCATCTTGTTCATGTGAATATTCACCATGCGCACCTGGAGGTGAAAAAGTCGAACTCTGTTGCCCTGTCGGGTGATGGCTGTTGACGCCATGGCTCGGAGCACCATGTGCTTGGTGATGAGATTCATGATGCGATGAGTGGGGATACCCGGAACCGTAATAGTGTTGTTGACTTTGGTACCCTTCGGAGCTGGGTGAAGAATGGCTGGAAAATTGGTTAGGGTAATATTCTGAATTGCCCTGATTGTAATGAGAAGGCGAAGTGTAAGGCCGAGGTCCAGGATACGCTCCTGGATAATAACCTTCAGAGTATGAGGACCCACCCCCACCTGGGAAAAACGAAGACTAAGGCTGTCCTGATTTAATGGGCAAAAATTATATACATACCGATACCGATCTGTCCTGGGTATATCGATCCCGGTGAAGTGGCGTTGCTCGATGGTGAAGAAAACTGATGAGGTGAAACGCGGCCCGGGTGTAGTGCTTGGGGGGGAGGACGATACGGTTCTCCGCTTGGCACTGGGAAATTAGGTGGAGGATAATGTAGTGAACTATATGGTCGGACCGGTGGTGTTCCTATGGGAGAATGAGGCATTAACAAAGGCTCTGTAGGAGAGCCGGTCAACGACGGGTCCGGGGTCTGATATGGCTGACTGTTATTCATTTGTCCGGGATATGAACAATTTGGGTCATGTCGGGGTGGCAAATTCCATCCAGGAGGAGGCCACCGTGCCTGGGACCATAGAGAAGCTGAGGATGGTGACTCCCCAGAACCCATAGCTAGGCCCAATGGCGGTAGAGAAGTGTCCATTTCAGGCATTTGTGCTTGAGGTACCTGCGGCTGCGCAGAAGATGGACGTAACGGGTAAGAAGGCTGGCTACTAGATGGTCCAGATGGTCGTGGCATCTGGAGGTATGGAGCGGCGGGATGGGCTGGATGGATGGGTGGTCGAGATAAGCGCGACAGGGGCCCTTGATCAGGTGTTCCAGTGATCGTTTGCCTGCCGAGTGCCTCTGTTAATGAAGTCACAGGATCATTCGTCGCAGGATGGTGAGAGGAAGTCTGTCCCATGTGTAGGCTGGGCGTGATAGGTGATGCAGATGATGATACTGCAGCCGTGGGAGATGAAGTGGCCGAAGGACTGACTGGCGCCTGAGACAAGTCATGTGTGGCAGCAGCCGCTGGACGGTGGCTGGCCTGACCTTCTTCTTCTACGAGTGTGTATGGCGGAGGAGGCGCTTCTGCTTTGTCGCTTGTCTGGCTTGCTAGCCATTCTTGATATGACTGAACAGCGTTAGCCTTGAGAGTGCTGCTATCCGACCCGCTCGGCACAGTAGATGCCTGACCAACTTCTTCCTTATCGTATTCTTCGAATTTAGGTCTCCTTGTCCAATAATCTTGCAGTTCTTTGGAAGGAAAGGCCTCGTGGATTACACTATCATTCCGAAGGCCTTCAGCTGCTAAGCCACATATACGCATATACCTGCGGACCTGATACTAAGAAGTTTGATCAATGGGTAAAGATCGGTGTTACCAGTCTGACGGAAGATCATGGCCATCTGCGTCCAATGACAGGAATGGGAATTTGTCGTGTACGGGTAATAACCGCTTATTCGCAACAGCAGGCAAAAACGCCGTGCCTTCATCGTATCTGTGTAGCAGAAAATTAAATATTTTTATGGGTACTAACGCTAAAAGTCAAGGCGATGGTAACTCACTCATCCCACATAGCGCCATACATAATCCGAGCTCCTAAGCGACGGCCATTGTAGATCTGTCGCCAAAGGAAGTGGCCTCCATTTCTTTTGATGTTATTAAATCCCCATTTCCCTTCAGATAAATTATAACCCTACAATAAACCCTTAGCCAGTTCTCAGACCAAAGATTCTCGGGGCGTACTGATCCTCCGGGAAGCACAACGGGGATATAATCAATTTTTTTCGATAGTCCCGATTCATATCGGCGTTTTAGGAGGTCAATATCGCCTTTTATTTTCTCGTCTGCAAACCTATCTGCTTCATCTTCGTTACTGTATCTCCCAACGGTCCATGGTGAAATGGCATCAAATTCATTTAGCCAGACGTCTAAGAATTTTTTATTTCTGTCTGCGTCTCCCTCGGATGTACGCCATTGAGATGGAACGCCTGCCATAATGTACGCGCCCCCCGGAGTATTATCGCGTAGAAAGGCTGTGACAGCCCTGACGATTTCTGGTGTGTGACCAGTCTTATCGAAGCCGAAGCCTGGTGGTTGAAAGGGGTGAATGCAGGATCGACGGAGCGATATCGGCATTTGCAACATACCCCATAGTGCTATCACGATTTTTCCTTTCTCCCGTAAATAATTTGGACTGTCAAGAACGTACTTCTCATGCAGGAGGTGAATCCAGTCACGTTCAATGATGTCTAGAATACGGTTTGGATCCACACCCGATATATCATACCTTCGGACCAAGGCTACATTAGCGAATGTATAAAAAAAAAATTGATTGCGGCTAAGACCAACGTACATGACGGCAAACACCCGGCCCTCTTTCTCGGCAGCCTCTGCAACGCGATCTCCAATTTCGTCGCGAATTCGCCTAATTCCCTCATTACCTCTGTCCAGATCACACTGGCCCAGGAAGCGCTGGAGAAATGCTCCGTCGATGCCGTGTTCAGCCATCCAATGGAAATGTCTAAGCGGGTAATGTAGGTATTTCAAACAAATGAATAACGTAACAGACCTCTGAACCGTCTTTGGGTGACGTGATGAGAACAGGAAAAGCTGTTCACCGTTGTCGGACCTCAGACCCGGTGCAGCGAATAATTCTGAAGGAGAATAGGTCGATACATCTGGCCATAAATCGACATTTGGCCGGCCGCCATCAGGCAGCGGATAATTAAACCAATGAAGCCAACCATGATGTCCTGAAAGGGTATGGTAATCGCATGGACGTGAGGCACAGTCGCCAAGATCGAAGCGAAATCAAATACCAGGACCAACTGGCTCTCCATCTCCAGCACACGTGAACCTGTGTAAAAAAGAAGCATGGAGAGGCATGAGTTACTCCCGATTTCGTTGTGAACGCTCGTTCCAAGTGCTGTGGAACACGTCAAGGTATATAGTGTACATACCATCCTTGATAACCGACAAGAAATTTACCCTGGATGGTTGAGGGGTTTGCCCTGGGGGGACGAGGTCGCAGATGGATGCATGGGCTGATGGTGAACTCCTATGGCTCACCTCTTCAGCACCTTTCTGCCAGAACTCGGAGCTGACATGCAAGTATGTAAAGACCCTACGCAACAGATGTGAACCAGTGCTGGACGAGTATGGCAGGACACGTGTCTGATCTGCCCTAACTCGCCTCCTCACTTGCTGTGCGCCATGGAACAAGCTCTTGCTCACGGCGTCGCTCAGCTCCTCCAAAAGTACGATAATACTACCCCATAGCTATACACCGTTTCAACCCCTGGCTGACCAGAACCGACCTGAAGCATCGTCTGCTTATCGGAATAGCTGGCATACCAGCTTCTGGAAAATCCACATTCGCAGCCCTGGTTGCAGGACACATAAACCGTATACTAAGGTCCAATGCGGGTGTAGAAGGCGCCATTGACGGCAAGGCTGCCCCTGAAGCCGTTCTCGTGAGCTTGGACGGGTGGCATCTTACTCGGGCGCAGCTGGATGCCATGCCCGACCCAAAGCTTGCATACGATCGGAGAGGGGCACATTGGACATTTGACGGGGAACGATATGTCGCCTTTGTTCGCTCGCTTAAGGAAGAGATCCTATCAACAAATGAACAGCTAATCACGGCTCCGTCTTTCGACCATGCCCTAAAGGATCCTGCTCCTGGCGCCATTTCGATTCACCCCCACCACCGAATCATCATTATCGAAGGCCTTTACACGTTCCTTTCCATCGACCCCTGGAGGGAAGCTGGTGTGCTTCTAGACGAGCGTTGGCTCATCCAGATTGATGTCGAAGAAGCACAACGTCGTCTTGTAAAGCGGCACGTTCTGACCGGTGTTGCGAAGGACTTGGAAGAGGCAATTTGGAGGGCGAAAGAGAGCGACATGCCGAGTACGTATGGCGGATACACGTTGTTACTGTCTGGGACTGAGACATCGTCCCTCCAGATGGTCGCTTCCTTCTTACGAACTCGCTGGAGCCTACACGTGTCATCGTGAGCAAAGACGATCTGTTACTAAGGCCCCCTGATACCAGAAGGGCGAACTGAACGCAAAGGATTACCACCTTGTATCCCAATACATTCTTCGCAAAATATGAACCCGTAGGTCCACTCCCGCCCCTATCCGCTGATATAAGGCTGTCATCGATACCCGTTCATGACACTGCCGCTCTCTGTTCTGATGAGGTGTTGCACGCTGCGTGTAAGTCCATCGAGTACGATGAGCCACGGTCCTCAGGCACAGACGCGAACCTTCAAATGGGTTTCCTGATTGTACCTCTTGTACCTCTACATTACAGTAGCATCGGGCCGAAGGTGTATACCATCGACCACGTAATCTAACACGATGTTCTAGAACGGTCCGCGAGCATTACATAAACCAGTCAAGGGTTCACAAGCGAAGCTATTCGCGTCAAGCTTTTCATCGGCAGCGCAATTAATCCAGACAGTCCAGCCGCGGGTCGAGAATAACAATATCTATCCCCAATTACGAGCTGGTTTATGTAACTCTTGTTAAGCATGCCATCACATTTGTTGAAATGACGGGTCTTGCCCAGGAAAAACCATTCTTTCGATCTACCCATTACTTTTATCGATGATCAAGAATTGACCTTTCGTCCGCCTTATTTTCCTCGTTTAAGTTCATCCGAGACCCACTGACACCTTGTCAAACATGACTTTGGAAACAGGACTTCTCGAAACGAACGGATCTGTCTACCCACTTGGTATATCGTGACACTCTTTTTTTCCCTTCTAGTATGCGAGTGCACGTCAGTCTATCACAATTCGGTCGGTTAATCAGAATGGCTCTACTCTCCTGGCGCAGAAGTTAGAGTGAGAGTTCTGCATCGATATGTCGATTTCGCTGTGATTGGAAGGGTATTGTGAGAAAGATCGGCAATCTTAAAATATCGCCCCCACATGTTCCTAGATGCCGTTATTGCCTCTCGTCATACCTAAAACAGTTTAGCCAGCTCTCATGTCAACTGGTCTTCTAGGATGTCATGATAGATGGGATGCCGGGCACGAAAGGGTCAGGGTAAACTTTGAGGCTTGGACTATTTTATCACAGGAGATGATCGGTTTGTTATCAAGTCCTCATCTCATCAGGCAATCGATTTCAAACTTGTCGTCAAAAAGAGAATGTACAGATCATACACCACTGTTGTGCAGAAACAACGAAATGAGTTAACTGGTGTTACAATTGCGAGCCCTACCCAAGACCGAGAGGTTGAAGACCAAATTAGTTTATTTTGATCAGTTCGACCTCGAACTTAAGCGTCGAATTTGGTGGTATCACCGGCGGATAACCGCGCGTACCATACCCCTATGATTCCAAGACGTCAGATTGCAAGACGGTATTCTAGGAGCAGCTAAACCGACATAGTCCGGAGTAACGGTCAGGACAGCTTTCTGACCCAATGAAAGTTGAGGCACTCCTGTTGATAGAGATCAATATACATCGACAAAAAAACAATGCATATAACACGATATACCCTCGTCCCATCCCTTAATCACCTTCCCTACACCGATCTGTGTCACGAATGGTTCGCCCCTTGAGAAGAGACGAACGGTTTACGATTAACGATCGCGAGAACATGGCGAGGCTCACCGATCTCTTGACGAATCAAACATGCTGCCATCGACAAGGGTACCGACATAATGTATTTTTACCGTGTCTGCATGAGGTGATGTGTCGGAGGGGAACGAAGCAACATGAGGTTCCGAGGGTAGACCTACCGCCTTTCTTGGGAAAGTTTTTGTTGTCACCTTCCTTCAGAGTTTCGATAGTGACACCCTCAAGAAAGTCTGAGGCTCAGGGATGGTTGGAGGTGCAATACGAGGGTCTCACCATTATAAAATAGCTGAGATGTTAGGAAGAGGCGCAGAGACGGAGCGTAGGCAGGAGGGCTATATAATGGCGGAGTGCGGATCTTGATCCGATGGATCTGGGCACAGACCTTTGTCACGGTCATGCGTCGATCGTAGCGAACAGCACCCTCGCTATGTAATCGATATCGATCGGACGACAAGTCAAGCAACTCACTTGCCTAATCCACCAACAACGTGATCCCCTCGCGAATGCCCCGCAGTATTGAACCCTTATCGATATCTTTAAAGGTTATCTAGTACGGCAAACCCCTGTGTCTCCAGACTACCCCGAGCTTCTTGCTGTCAAGACAAAAAAAAAAAAAAAAATAATACTGTTGAACACCTAGGTCCTTGCAACGTTTGTCGGGTTCACACCACGTGATCGTGATCGTACAGGTAGATGATGCCATCGTATAACGTATATTACATCTATCCCTAAATCCCGAGGCCTCCCGTTACTTCCAAAGTGTGTCCAGAAACGTATGAAGCAAGAGGAGAAGATAAGCTGTATTGAAATAATTATATCAGTTACCACGCATTTCAAAGACAACTCGTACAATAGCATAGCAGCGGCCGCTTCATCTGCTGTTCCAGGTCTACCAAGGGGAATACGAGAATGTTCCCCTAATGACTCTGGACTAGGAATCGACGATTTAGGCTCTGCAGTGGGTATGCCAAGTTCAACTTTCTTTCCTCCATACTCGATCACGTTATCGCCTCCCTTCGCTGCTATTAACCTTTCGGCATGGAGAACAAGTTAGTTATTTACATCCATTATTCAAATACAAACTTGCCTAGTTTGAACAACACCATATGCGACCGTGTTGGCACGAACGCCTAACGGACCCCACTCCCTTGCGATGGTCTTCGTCATGCCAATTACGGCTGATTTGGCTGCGGAGTAGTTCGTTTGTCCTACATTCCCGTGGAGGCCCGATGTCGAAGAAACGTTGATTATGGACCGGTTTTCACGGTCCGCACCTTTCTGAACGGCCATCTTTAATGGTTGTCCAACGCAGTCTTGGTGGGGACTTACTTTAATGCGAAAGTATGGCGCAGCTTCACGGATTATCCTGAAAGGCGCGCGAACATGGATGTTCATAATTATATCAAACACCTCATCTGATGTTGTGTGTAGCATTTTATCGATCGTGAAGCCAGCTGCAGCATGAACGTGTTAGCTAAGTGGTACAAGGAGTTGTGAGGCGACCAACCATTGTTTACAATGTGATTAATTTTGCCGTAAGCCCTAGATGCAAACCGGGGATTAAACTCCGAATGACAAGGAGAACATCAGCGTACTTGACGGCAGCATCCACGATCCTCTTTGGGAAATCGTTTGCGGCAACGTCCCCTGACACGCCGATAGCGTCACCGCCTGCAGCCTTGATCTCGGCAACGACTTCATTAAGACGCTTCTCATCAATACTACGACAATGACGCAAAACATCAGATTCACTCAACCGTGGCCTGGCAAACATCACACTCACTCGCTGGCAACAATCTTTGCTCCTTCCTTCGCGAACAAGAGAGCAGCCGACTTCCCGATACCCTATACATTACGAATTTATCCAACTGACAGCAACAGCAACATTCCTATACAAACCTGGCCGGCACCTGCCAGAAACAATATCGGTTAGTACCAATACCAAAATACACCAAGGTCGGAGCTCCGAGGGGAACTAGAAGCTGAACGTACCTGTGATGATTGCAACTTCACCAGCTAACAATCCCCGTCCATAGGTATTCGTCAGGTGGCCTGTGAGTTGAGTGAGGCGGTTTGCCATGTTGTTAGGTGCGACCCCACACCCACCCGATTATAAGGTTCGGCTGCGAATAACCGGGCCGGATATTTCCTATGTGCGTGATATCGCCGGGTACCCATGGCCGCACATTATAAATCAGAGGGCAGCTCCGCTTCTGAATAGTCCCCGCCGTACGGTTTGAAAATGGGGTGGGTGTTTGAAAACTCGAATTCTCCGAATAGATGCTTACAGTGTCACTCATCTTGTGCATAATATTTTTTTTCAAGAAATTTGGCTAGATTTCGTCGTAATAGCAAAGATAATAGCTAAAAAAAACTAGCATTCAGCAAAAAAGGATTTCAGGGCGATTTTCAAAGGTTCAATTCATTGAATAAACTTGATAGAAGTCAGGTTTAGGTGTATGGTGATGCCCACTGAGCACTAGTGTGATGAATTATTGATGTTGTTGCATCTTGGCAGAGTTAAGTGGAGTTTGAACCCCAGTGAAAACTCATGAGATTTGCTCCAATTGTAGAAGAAAATTGTACTTGTCTGGATAATTGAAACTGCATGATTAAAACTAATTGTTCAGTTGTACATTGAAACCATCCATTGCAGCTTGCTAATCATGGACCTCTACACCACACTAAGCATGTCCAGCATTGCTTTGCTTCTTGTCTCCACACTCCATGGACCCCTGTGTTATGGCCCAATGGGAAGTTTTA
>JNHY02000296.1:0-15401 GCA_001691755.2 Amanita polypyramis BW_CC | reverse complement strand
TAGGCAATGATTATAATTTTACTCTGAAAGGGATTCATAGATTTAAAAAAATGATTCCATGTCATTGTTAACCAACTATATACAATGCCATTCATTACTAAATCGAGACACTGTAAGTGGCAGATGAACAGGAGTATGGAGGCGGTGTCTATTATCTAATGAGATAACAATACTACTTGCTAAAAACACAGCTCACCTAGAAGCGTACGCCATCCTTATGTGACTATTACCCTCTATCCCCTCCTTTCCATCGTCGTCAAGTAAAAGATACAGACATTAGCGACCCAGAGGGTGAGATCACACCGCGTTCCCCGTGACCAAGTTATGGGGGCGGGGAACGTAGGGCGCGAGAGTTGCTCCTGAAACGAACCAATAGCCAGCGAGGCAGTGGACCCTTGCTGTATGAGACGCTTTTAACGAAAGGTCGGGCAGAGGAGATAGCGACAAATACAAATGACGTAATTACGTCATGTATATTTGGCATCCTGTCACCTCAGAAGAAGCTATGGTAGTGCAACGATAAACCTTGCTTGACAAATGTGCCTGGCACTTGACTCCCGCTCAGCTTCCTAGAAACGAGATCCGTATTGAATACGCTCGGGAACGTCCACAGTTGACCGGTGACCACTTGACATTTCATCTTTACAAAAATGCGGACAACCGCAATAGATTGGTTGACTCGGAATGGGAAGACCTGAACAGCAGCCCATGGGGTTGTTTATATCTGTCGTGATCCCCAGACTACGATCTAAAGAGGCCGTACGACTCCTTATCAGAGTCACCAGATGAACGAAAAATGTGGGCCACTTATACATCTTCTTCTCAGTCTCCATCATCGTTCTGACTAATATGTCAAGTGGACAGTATAAGGGCTCTGGCCGCAACGTCGTCAATGACTGCTCGCTGTAGCCTTGTCTTGTGATGGAATTCCACTCTCCCATCCCCCTCCTCTCGCCTATCCCAGATTCACTCACTATACCTCAGTTCATGTTTGACTGCCTCGACCATCCAAATCGACCGATGAGAGATCATGCCAATGTACCTTGGTTTATTGACGACGATTCGGGAAGGAAGGTATTTGGAGATGAAGTGAGGCAGAGGACGTACGCACTTGCTAGGGGGATTAAGGAGAAATATCCTTTTGGTATGCGTTTGTGTTCTGTTCGACATATGTATTGTGTATTGATGCTTGCCTGGTTAGTGGGCGAGAATGATGTAGGTACGTACACGTCTCTTTCTACGCAGACGGTGTTGTTCACATCCGAACTTGGTACCAATAGCACTGGTGTTCAGCCGAAACCACATAGGTAAGTGGAGTCTAATACAATAATATATGTAGGATATGACTGGTCCGGATAGACTACCCCATCGTAATGTGGGCGGTTCACATGCTGGGCGGAATCATCTCGTACGTTCATCCCCTACTTTCCCTCGCTCTCGTTGTAGACCTAACCATTATCGACATCAGGGGTGCCAACCCGGACTTTTCCCCGTCCGAACTAGCATACCAAATCACCGAAACGAAAGCACCCCTTCTTTTTGTCCACTATTCTCCAGACTCTCTAGATACCGCTATCAAAGCAGCTCAGATAACTAACATCTCTGCGGACCGTATAGTTTTGCTTGACGCACCCCATCCTCATCTTACAACTGAGGAGGGTGCTGCTAAATTTATGACCGTATCCGACTTGGTCCAACTCGGTACGGAGAACTGGAATAAGCCCTTCACCGAACGACGCCTCAGCCAAGGCGAAGCACGAACCAAACTTGCCTTCTTGTGTTTTTCGTCCGGGACGACCGGTAAACCCAAGGCTGTGGCAGTTCCGCACTACGCAATTATCGCGAATGTGTTGCAGACGGCTGCGCACAATAAGGTCAACGACAGAGAGTATTGGGAACGGAAGGGAGAAAAGGGAAGGTTTTTACCTGGGGATATCGTTGTTGGAGTGTTGCCTTTGTATCGTAAGTCTTTCCTCTACTATCGCAGCTTCGATAATCTTGATGCGAATCGGGTTATGGAGATATTTACGGCATGAAAATGAACGTATGTGTAATGACTCTTTTTCTTTCACAAGCTTGTTTATTTAGATTTCTCGTTAAGATGCACTTTTGTCTATTCGCTGGCATGACCTACGTTGTCATTCCCAAGTTTAACCATGTCAGAATGCTGGAGAGTATAATGCGCCACCGGATTTCGCATCTCATGTATATTGCTTCCACGACATTCTCCTTAACAATTGACTTATTGTGGCCCTAGTCTCGTCCCACCACAAATTATCCTCATCTGCAAACACCCTGCCACGCCCAAATATAATCTTCGCAAATATGTCCGATTTATCTTGTCTAGTGCGGCACCACTCACAGCAGAGGTGAATCAGCAGCTTTACAGCATGTTTCCGGAGGCGCATATAGGGCAGTTGTATGGTATGACTGAACTATGCTCCTCTGCTGCGATGTTTCCAATTTCGAGGAAACGTGGTATTTCGGGGAGTGCGTACCGTCTT
The DNA here is from genome assembly GCA_001691755.2 of Amanita polypyramis BW_CC. NCBI lineage: Eukaryota > Fungi > Basidiomycota > Agaricomycetes > Agaricales > Amanitaceae > Amanita > Amanita polypyramis. The sequence goes on along the minus strand of JNHY02000296.1, from coordinate 12,897 downwards.
ATTCACACTTACTTTGAGTGAACGACATCACTAATAGGTAGCGGCGTCCTCATGCCTGGTATTTCCGCGAGAGTCGTGAAGGCCGATGGGACACTCGCAGGGTACGACGAACCAGGCGAGTTGGTTGTCAAGACACCAAGTGTGGCAAGAGGATATACGAATAATGAGATAGCGTGAGTGGATTTTCTCTTTTTTTTATATTATATTTATTCTGGTGATGCCAATATCAATCTCGGGCCTCGTAGGACGAAGGAAACATTTGTTGACGGGTAAGTCATAACCATGATAACGAACTGCCTACACTAAAGTTATCCTGTTGTTTAGCTGGGTAAGAACGGGGGACGAAGTCAAGATTCGGAGGGATGGAGAAATATTTGTTATTGATCGACTCAAGGTAAGGGCGTACTTTCGCGTTAGTCTTTGTTGAGTAGCTAATGTTCCATTCGTAGGAAATAATGAAGGTAAAACGTACCATTCTTCAAGCAACACTTGCCTAACGTTGTTCAAGGTCAAAGGATTCCAAGTCGCCCCAGCCGAACTTGAGGGCTGTTTACTCGACCACCCAGACGTAGCGAACGCCTGCGTCGTCGGTGTTCCAGATGATTATAGTTCGTCTTTATCTTTGTCTCAAACGATTCCTTACCTCTCCCCCTACCTTACAACAGAGGGCGAGGTCCCAATGGCATTCGTTGTCCTCCGTTCTGAGGCAGCAAACCGAGCCGCAGATGACCCAGGTGTGCTTGGAGATATCAAGAGATCGATTGTTAAGCACGTGGCGGACAACAAAGTTGCGTATAAGCATCTGGATGGTGGTGTAGAGGTTCTGGACACTATACCGACGTTGCCGAGTGGAAAGCTGCTGAGAAGGGTGATGAGGGAGAGAGCGAGGGGGTTGAGGGTTGCGAAGCGTATTGGTACGAAGTTGTAGGATTGGTATAAGCATATGGAAATGGGATGAACATCGTAAGTGTGCGAAGTCCTGGTTTGCTTACGACGGCGCCAAATCGTACTGGGGCACCACTCCCCTGTGGAACGACGTTGTCATCAACATCAATCACGCACCATATGAGTATCTGACTATTGCCCAATAACGGCTGTCGTACGCCACTTTGCCCACGAAAAGAGTTTAGGTGTAGAATACTTCCTTGCTCCTGCCCGGACCTATTTTGATACATGCTGTCATTGGTATGATTTGTCCTATGTCTCATCAAGCAAAGTACGGATCTAGGTGGGTGGGATGTAGTAGCGGCAATGGTGTTCCGCAACCGGCAAATGGGAATGCGGTGCAGCCGGTAGGGTATTAAAAGATAATAATAAAGGTGACGGTTTCGGACCTTGCAGCGGGAGAAGTAAGAAGCCGTAAATGATCTTGTCACGGTCGGTTGGACTGCCAGTGGCGCTGCCGCGGTCAACGTTTTTTTTTTTTTTTTGGGATGCAATTTCAAGTTTCAATTCATGGCAAACCTGTTCGGGATTGCACCCCTGGAAGTAAAATTGTTTAAACTAGATGAACGTTACGAACGGGAAGCGCTCAGAGCTGACTACCGGATTGAACCGGGTAAGAAAACAAAAATAACTTCCCTTCCCGGGCTGTAGCTGTCGGATCCTTACCGGGAACCAACTTGCCTGTCACTGGCAAGGTACTCACTGTTAGCTACGGTTGCCATCCTTCAGCCTTCACGTTGCAAGCACCTCACCACACCACGGCCGAATTTGCTCATGAACGGACCCCAAGTATTCGCGAATGATGGCGAGAGGATTCCTTCGTCTTCCGGTAATATTTTCGGAAGGCTACGTACAAAGTCGGCATGCTGGAGTCGTTGGGCTGCTGCGACAATCATGAGGTATGTCTCATGATCTCCGAATTGACGACTGTCAGATGGAGAGTCCAGCATTCGCTGTGCCACGTACGTAATGCAATCATGTYTTAACGTCACTCCTCTCTCTAGCTAGACTATTCCTTTATAGCCTCAGTTGTTCCCGCACCCCACCCGCACATCCCCCCTCCCAGCAATGACTATCGACAGACTACACGCCGAGCTTCTATCACACATCTTCACCCTCTGCTGCCCCGGACCACGCGTCCTCTCTCATATCGGATGGATCAACCGTCCTCCCCAGCTCGACATATCCCACGTTTGCTCGTGGTGGCGGCAGGTCGCTCTAGGCACTGGTACCCTATGGAACGACATCATCGTCGACAGTACATCGGACAAGTGTGTGGGCATTGCTCAAGAATGGTTGTTGCGCGCAGGGAAGTCCCCAGTTACGTTCAATTCACACGTGTGGGGGTCGCCCTTCGTACCATTCCTAGCTCCTTTCCGTCTCAGATCCCTCAGCCTTATTCTAAGTCCAGTGGAGCTCTCTGCCCTGCAGCAGCTACCGGACGACGCTTTGTCCAGTTTGGAACATCTTTCTTTGCACATTCCCTGCGGAGATATACAACTGCATCTCACTGACGCTCAATGTCCTGCCCTCAAATCAGTATCACTGTCACTAGTCACATTAAGCCCCGGATCCAAGGATATCAGCCTCCCATGGGGGCAGTTGGAATACCTGTTCCTCGATAAAGTACCAATCGAAATATGTTGGGATGCTTTACGCCAATGCCAGTCACTCACAGAGTGTACTCTAGCCGCAAATTACAACAGTGACACACCACCCACGTACACTGGTGCACCATTCCCCGTCCCAAACCTTCAAAAACTATACGTGCCCTACTCATCATTTCTCGAGCCCCTTATTCTCCCACGGCTACACACTCTTGCCATTACGTACGTTGTCCCATCGTGGACTGGGAACTACTTCCAGTCAACTATAAACCCTTCGGTCCTCCAAACACTCGATATGAGGACAGTATTAAACGGAGAGGGAGGATTTAATGGCGTCAAATTACTCGAATGGATACCATCCCTCCGATCCATTGTACTTCCAGGTACCACTCTTAGCACGGCCGACATGGCCAGATTATCAGCAGGTGAACTAGGACCAAATCTACAAATGATCGCGCTATCGCGACGGCATAATACGGAGGATGTGTTGACGATGGTCGAAAAACGATTGGACCATGCAAGTTCGGATTCACACCGTAGGCCGGTGCCACCCTTTACTGTAGTCGCATTTTCGCCCTGCAAATATGGGAGGTGTAAGGAACGGATTGCGTTGTTGGAGGAGAGGGGAACACAGGTGCATATTTTGCACGGTGTATCGTACGATGACTTGAGTTGGGTGTCCGGCGGTCTCTTCAAGATGAAGAGCTGGGACCCGGTTCGCATTTGACCCATTGACGTTTCATTCTCCATACAGCTCCGATTTGGAGTTAGCCCTGTGTCTCTTCTATCACTCAAGACTGCTGTAACCTTGTGTAAAGTAAAATAACGCTAGCATGCCCTTACGTACTTTGTCCCTTAATCAATTAATCACTGTCTCGTGAACAATGGCACTCAAATCAGCACCATAATAGTTGTGACTCGCCATGATGAAAAGGTGTTTCCTATGATCCGCAGTATGGTGTTCCGGGCAGGAGTTTGGCGCTGCCGCCAATTTCGGCCTGAGAAAGTCGCACAATTTATTACTTGGGAATTTCCGGCCAGCCCTGAACATACAAAGACATGACACAAAGACATTGTAGACCCCTATCAACAAGTGTTAGAACGATGTTGGTGCTTGCACTAATTCTCCCCAAAGAGTTTGACGTTGCCATCTTTCTGCCTGGCAGCACCATGAGAATTAATATTGAAAGGATATATCCGTCGCACAATTACAACTCAGAGCTTTTTTGAGGCGAAGCAAGGCGAACTCAGCAAGTCCTATGGAAACGAATATTTTTTGCGGGGACCAATGTCAGAACCGTGCCCACGTTCCAAGGTAACGAGCGAAAATTTTTGGATATTTGTGCTGCTCAAAATTCTGTTCAAGATGATTTTTTCTTTCTTATAATCGGACAGCCAGTATGTTTGACCCCCGCGCATAACGACAAGCGCTACTGTTTCTCCTTCCTGCTGAGTTTACTACTCGGATATAAATTAACGACTTCGCCGCAATACAATTTTTGACCAGCGGCGCTTTTGACTGCCACGCCAGGACACAATTCACGTGACACAAACAACAACTGAAGGCAAGTCTCTAATGTCCTAATTTGATTGTTCAATCGCGAGTCACCCACAGTGATCATGATTATCAACGAACTGTCCTCCGAACTCCTAGGACACATCTTCACGCTTTGTTGTCCTCAACCACTTTATATCCCACGCCAAGGACAGATCAGGCGACCCCCCCAGCTAGACATATCACAAGTTTGCTCGTGGTGGCGGCAAGTCGCTCTCGGTACTACCGATCTGTGGAACAACGTCGTTGTCGACAATACATCAGACAAATGCATGGCCATTGTTCGGGAATGGTTGTCGCGCGCAGGAAATTCTCGGATCGCATTCAATTCCCATGAATGGGGCGTGCCCCTCATACCGTTCTTAGCTCCCTTCCGTCTCAGGTCCCTCAACCTCAATTTGAATTCGGAAGGTGCATCGGCTTTGCAGCTGCTACCAGAAAATACCTTGTCTGGTTTGGAATGGCTTTGTTTGAATATTTTTGATGAAGGTGTCCAGCTGCGCCTCACGGACACGCAGTGTCCTATGCTCAGAACAGTGATATTGTCTGCGCCAAGGCACAAAGATATTACCCTCCCATGGGATCAGTTGAAATACCTGTCTGTCAAGCGAGTGTCAGTCGAATTCTGTTGGGATGTATTACGTCAATGTCGGTCACTCAACGAGTGCGATATACTAACACATTACGACGTTGATACACCACCCGTATACACTGGTACGCCATTCTCCGTCCCGAACCTCCAAACACTATGCATTCCATTCTCCTTATTTCTCGAACCAATGATACTCCCACGTCTACACTCCCTTGCTATCTCAAACATCCTCCCACCATGGACTAGAAGTAATCCCTTGTCAACTGTAAATGCTCCTATCCTTCGAAGACTCGACATTGGGCAGGTATCTACAACAATCGCCGGGTTTAATGGCATCGAGTTGCTCGAGTTTATACCATCCGCTCGATCCGTTGTAATTTCAACCATCAAACTCAGCCAGACTGACAGGGAAAGATTATCAACAGGTGAACTTGGGCCAAATTTACAAATGATTGCACTACTGCAACGACAAAATGCGAATGATATATTGACGATGGTAGAAAAGCGGTTGGATCATGCGAATTCGGATTCACACGTAATGCCCTTTACGGTCGTCGTGCTTGTTCCTTCGGAGTATCAGAAGTGTAAGGGACGGATTGAGTTGTTGAAAGAGAGGGGAGTGAAGATGTACACATTGGAATATGGATCGCGTGGGGACTTATACTTGGTAACTGGAGGACTGTTCAAGATGTAATTGCTCTAAAGGATATGGATATAGCGGTCCGGGGTGCCAGGGAATTTCCATAGGCATACCGACGGGGCATCTGATAAAGTATAATGTGATAAAATTATTGGTAGGTGCTCAGAAGTTGAAACAGTACTAGAACTAGAAACTTGCGTACACGCGGTTAATAGCAGCAGCGGTATTCAGTGGGATTGTATTGCTAAAAGTTAAACGACCCCATATTTGGGTATTGATAAGCCAGGGAACTAAAATCCGTGCCATTGTTAAATGGATATTGATCATATCCCCACGCCGGGTAGGCATTTGAGGAAGATATCACGTCTTGTACTTGGTAGGGGGGTGGTTCTTGTTGTTGGAGAGATCTGGCCGTTCCAGGGTTACCGTAGCCGTTATGTTGAGAGGTGAGTCCTTGTTCCATTTCGGGCAAAAGGGCAGCACAAAGCTCTGACCCCAAAGTTGATAAGGCAACCCAATTTAAGGCTACGGTACGAGTGTCCACCTCCACTCCCGGAAGGACATCTTCCTCATACCGTAGAGACTGCAAGGCCGAGTCCCATCCTCCACTCTGGTTATGGTGGCCATGAAAAGACGGCGATACACCAAGGTCGGGTGCCAAGTGAGGAGCGTTGGAAGAAGTGCTACAGTGGGGTACGTTCAGTCAATTGGCTTCACAGTCAAGTTAACGCCTACCAAGGACGGGGGTCCTGATATCCAGAGCTTATCTGACTGAAGTCTTTATCTGCTACAGAGACCATATGGGATATTTCCCCGAGTTCGCGGTCTGTTGAGCCTCGCAGTTCCCTCCCGCGGGCAATGCGGGCCACTGTGGAATGTTTGGTAAGTATATTATCATCTCAGTTTAGGGCTCGACATTACAGTATAGGTTTTTCCCTCGCCCTATCTGTTGCACGCGGCTCCTGACTTGTCTAGAAGTTCTTCTTACTCCAGTCTTAGACCTGATATAGTCGGAGATAAACCGACAACGGTGCGGCATAGTTTCCTTATTGTAATAAAGTATTTCCAGTGCTGATTTTTTGGCTGAGAGCAGCTTCAAAACGTGGATGGAGTAAGCCCACCTTCGATAAGACAATTCTCCCTAAGAAAATGGGCGACAGGAATATTGATGATGTATGAGTACCTACAAGTATTCCGGCCATATTGGTTCTCCTGTTGTAGGATTTATCTTACGACAGGATCGGTAGGGCTTTTTGTTTATTGAAGGGACAGTCCCTCGTATGTCGCTCATTTAGTCGCGTCGTCTAGAAAGAGAGGTAAGGAGCATCCTGTGGCGGACGGAGCCCATTTATGACTAGGAGAAAGTTACTGGGCCCTCCATGGCGGTGTGGTTGGAGTATGTTTGCCCGGATTACACACATTGTGAAAAGCCAAGTCAGGCGCGTCAAGTTATGTGACAACAGGGAAGTAGAGATCAATCGGAAGCCTTCAGGAGGCGTCCGACCTGTCAGAACAGCTGAAAGAGGCACCTAATGCGGCAAGTGAAGCCAGGAAGATGATGTAACTGCGGGTATCCCGGCGAGATACTGGCAGTGTGCGTCAACTTTTGGCAGCTTCAGATGCATAAAGCTACGTTCAATAGTTGTGTTGGATGCATATTCCAACAGACTTGCCTCGTCATTTAAATTCGAGAAGTAAGTCTGACCTTGAAGAAAAGAAGTGTAAATGATAGAGTGATAGTTTTGAAAAGAGTAAAATAAACCATTTAAAATATATCAGAGCCCACTAATTTGGTTGTTCACATTGTTGGGAAAAACTCTTGTACCAATGTTTTGTATTTTCCCGCGCAACGGAAAATAAAATAAGTGAGCTACTTTAAAAATATAAGGTATCCTTTCGGTGTTGTTCCGTGATCCTGTATATCACCTTTTTTGGTTTGCCTTGTTGATCTATGGAGCTACAACTGTCTACCATGCAAAATTTCGACCACAAGGCGTTCCGTTTGCCAGGGATCGCTCGTCAAAGCTGATCCTAAGTGCAATATAATCTCAGTTAGTGTTGTTAGGTAGGTGCGCTCACTACATCCGATTCGCTAGCACTGAGTATGCTATAAAAGTAATTTGAAATTGGCCTCCGGCGAGCTGTGAAAGTAGTAGCTCAGCTGTGAAGGCAATTTGAAATTGGCCCTCGACATATATTCCTACTCCATCCGGGGTGTAGAATGTGACTTGTTGAAGTTTGTGAAGAGAACCGGAATTACAATCGCAATGATAACAATGGAATGCCATGATAAGAATAGACTTACCTCCGGTTAGGAGCTAATGTTTGCGCCGCGAAAAATGGACCCACTGTCATAAATAATGTATGCACTGGGCCATCCATGCGATGCCAGTATCCGCCCCGTGCTGTGCGGGTGAACGGACGCGCTGAGGAAGTACGAGAGGTGGGTTAGGTTACTGGAGTGGAGGTATTCGCATTGGAATTTGGAACGTACGCAGAGTTGCACTAGGTCCAGGGTAGAGGAGCTACAGTTGTTGAGGGAATAAGTACTTTATTGCTGTTATATCTATTTGACCGTGTCTGCAGTCGGCGCTACGCTGCTACAACGCGACAAAGGGATCTTCTAGCTTGTTGTACAAGGCGGGGTCAGTTTGTGTATGTGTGTGTGTGTGTTGCTCTCGGCAAACGCCGTCCTGCTCCCTCGCTGCCATTCATCCTCAGAGCTTCAAGACACAATGACGGACGCATCCACGCCGCTACCACTCGTCCACCCACCAGACGCCATGCAGGGCGTCGTACCAACCGCCGCACCAGTTCCCGGAGTACCCATAACCATACCTGCTGTCTCTCCGCCTGGTTCTACTCTACCTGCGAGCTCGGCGACTCCCCAGGTCAATTCCGAAGATCCCGTTGAATCTGAGCACGCCTGCGAAACGCTGTACATCCAAAATTTGAACGAGAAGATCAAAATTAATGGTGCGCGTCGCCCTTATCACTATTTCCGTATTTCCGATTTCGAGTAATCTGCGCTAATATATGCTCTACCGCGTACCCTTTTGTGTATAGTTCTAAAAGCAACCCTTCGTGGTCTATTCAAGTCGTACGGAGACGTCGTGGATGTGATTGCACATAGCAACTTGCGGATGCGGGGGCAGGCGTTTGTTTCATTTACTTCGAAAGAAAGTGCAACGAAGGCGTTGAAAGATGTACAGAGGTTTCCGTTATATTCGAAGCCTATGGTGAGCTATCACCACATTTCCCCGCCTATCTCCCGTTATGGTCTTGCCTCTAACCTGATTGATTTCGGCGTAGCAAATATCGTTCGCGAGGTCACGTTCGGATGCGGTTGTGAAAAAGCTTGACCCTGAGGTGTTTGAGAGCCATAAAGCAGCTAGGGAGAAGCATAAGGGTTCGTGTACTTTTTTTTGGTATTTTACGAAAATGAAGTATTTAACGAGGCTTCGGCAGCTGACACTCGGTACTCTAACCCATTAAAGCAAAAGTTCAAAGCGAAGAGGATGGCTTCTGCGAGTGAGTGTCTCATCCGCTGTTGCTCAACGAAGTATTGTGGCTGATTCATGACTTCTCAATCAACCTAGTGGACGGTGTTACTGCATTACCCGCACCGAGACGTCCGAATGTACAAATGCCAGACGAGTATCTCCCACCGAACAAGATTTTATTCTTGCAAAACTTACCAGAAAGCGTCACGAAAGAACAACTCACGGCATTATTCTCACAGTGCGTATTTGTTCAGACTCTCTACTATTGTGTATAATTAACGTGGTGCAGGTACCCCAATTTATACGAAGTACGGCTTATTCCGACAAAACGAGATATCGCGTTCGTGGAATACTACGATGAAGGGAGTGCGACGGTGGCAAAGGATGCTTTGCATAATTACAAGTTGGATGGGGAGAACAAGATTAAGGTCCGTCCGTTGAAGTTTTGCTTAATGTTTTGTGCTGATGGTGGTCCTTTTTATTATCTAGATCACATTTGCACGCAAATGAGGCTAGCGTCCGGTCGCGTTCGTGTTTGTATTTGCCTTACTCCTCAAATGTACTGTTATTGCTATCTGGTTACGTCTCTTGTTAGCAACGGCTGCCGGCTGTTCGTATAGCTACGCGTTGGGCGGCGTGCAATTGGCACCCCTGGCACGCCAAGATGAGTCAAAGGTATATATCTGAGCAGTGACCATACTTCAGCAAGTCCTTGCCTCGAGATTTAGAATTGGAAACTCACCCGCCCATAAGTTAGTTTACCTTTCACGGTGACTAGATGGTACGAAAGACCTGCATGTGGAGAATAATTCATTTTTAATAAGCACACAAGACCACCTAAACAGCTGTTATGAAGTTTACACCCTTTCCCCTAGACTGGGATAGATGGATGTTTTGAGAACCGAAATTAGTTGCCATGATTGACATGACAGCCGGTGCGGCGCACTGATGTTCCACAGTCATATGACCTCTCGCTACCTCCTTGAGTTTATGCAAACGGATTGAGGGATCCTTGATGAACATCAGTTGAAAACAGCAGACTGGGATATCTATGTCAATGCTAGGAGAGCCGGGAGAAGGGAAAATGAAAGAGGACGATAGAAAATGCAGAAAACGGGGAAATGGCGAAACGATCATGTTGCAAATCAGGTGTCGATTGATCATAGTAGATCGCTTGTACTTTCACGGCTCTACTATTTACTGACGTACACACATCACAGAGAGAGTAATTGTTGAGAGTTCAGTTCGCGGCCAGTCCGTACGAAGGCGACGCGAAGCTCCTGAAAACGCGTCAAGTTCCGCAGGAAACACACGATGCATGTCCACTGACGTACCTCCGGGCTGTGTTTTGAAAATGATGGATTGGTACTGATATGTTCCAGTGTCTCGTTAACATCATTGTCGAAAATGAGCGTCGGAGTAGCGGCGGCGGTGGCCGTGGCGTTAACCGGTGCTTCTGCAAGGGGAGGGGTCGGAACGGGCACTGGTGGATGCTTCAGACCGGAGTTATATGCAATGCAGCGGAGTTCCTAGCAATTATGAGTACGTGACGAAAAGCGAGGTGGCATACACACCTCGAAGCTGTATCGAAGAAAGGGTGGCGCACAATTGATGCTTTCATGACTTTCGCCCCCTGGTATCCTCGCCGGTACGAACACCTGCACTCTCGGCAATTGATCCGAACGATTAGCTTCTTGGAGAGGCCGATTCCATGTTGGAGGTGGAGGTAGCGGGGTTGGATCTACCCAGGGCGTGAAATGGGGTGGTAGACCTAGCGCTGCGCGTGCCCGGTCTCCGGAAGGCTCGATAGGAAATGGGCAAGGTGCGCGACCCGTTGTTTGGTAGGATCGTATATAATCCAAGATTCGAACTTCCTAGTATGATGGCAAGAGGATGCTTCGTGTCAGCATTGTATCGCACGCTCGTGTGGACTAGATTCAGATATGGCACTCAACTTCGAAACATTGGGATTGTCTACTGCCATCAGGTGCCGAGTCTTGTACGACTGGTATGCACATGAGTGTGGTGACGGCCATGTGTGGTCGGTTTGCAGATCGTGCATCATCATGGAGGCGCCGCAACTGACGACGGTGGTTTTCCCAGGCACGGCCAGAGTGGCTCGGAGGGTACTTGGACAATATAACTAAGACAGTCTCGCCCTCATTCTCCGCGTGAATAACTCTGCTCTCCGTCGCTTGTTCCCAACAGACATAAGCAACCTGTATCCTCCATCGCCAGCAAACATGTCCGCCTCTGACCACCCCGTCTTGCTTCCAGAAATTCTCGGCGAGATAATCGATCAGATTGACAACAAATCGATGTTGCTTTCCTTCGCCCTCGTCTGCAGACAAGCTCTTGTCAAAAGCCGACGTCGTCTATTCTCCTCCCTCGAGTTCACCGACCACGAGAATTTCGACTCCTTTTTACGTATCGCCGGTGCCCCATGGACCAGTTTTACGCTGGCTGTCACAGAGCTCCACCTGCAGGATGTGTTTCACCACAACTTCCGCTACCGTAGTATATGGGAGCCTGTACAGGTCGTAGCAAACCTCCCTAACGTGAGGTCACTGAGTATATCAGCACATAAGCTCTGGAAATACGGATGGGATATCGTACCGCTCTCTGTCTTGGATGTTATCTTCCAGTTGAATCTACACGATTTCCAGATAGATTCTGTGGGTAACTGGCCCACGAGAGACATCATAATGGTATTCAGCCGGCTTCCTTCTTCTGTGAAAACATTTGCCTTCCGGAATCTACGATTCTTTGAAGTGCCGGATCTCTCTCGCCATTTAGATACATTTCGCCGCCCTTTCCGCTTCAGAATCATCGATAGCACCTCACTCGCTCTTCTAAGAGATGTATTGGACCCATCGAGTAATTTGGACCTTGACGTCGCCGTGCAGGCCTTCCATATTAAACCTCATCGGCAGGTCGACAACCTCTTGACCTCGAGATTTTTGCATCACATCGGCCATCATCTTGAACAGCTTCTGATTACCTTCAAAAAGCCATATCTCGGTGAGCGCGGTTCTGTGTCAAGTATTTTTTTAAGCCAACGATCTTCAGCAGGTGAATCTTTTGCATATTTGGAATCAACACAAATCGCCCAATGCATCAACATCCGCGTGCTATTTGTCAATTTCCCATATTTGGCATACGAAGAACCCCTACTTCTCCCGGTTATGTGGAAAATGCTGTCCGCGCTGCCCGCGCCAAACGCTCTACATGAATGTTGGTTCAAGTTCATGCCCATCCACGGCTCCTTCGAAGAACAAATGAAACACTTTGATTTCCCGGATCTCCTTCATAGATTAAGGCGCATGTTTCCGAATCTGAAGATAATCAAGATTATGTTGGACACTTATAAAGAGTCGATGTGTGGATACATTGAAGGATTGCGTCGAGTGGCTGACTTGAGAGCATTTGAGGAAATTGGTTTTGTGAAGCTCGTCGATGCAGGTACGGTGGACCATGTTGCGTGTCACTCTGTTTTAGAGGGCTGTGATTATATGTGAAATTACGTGGTTCCAACTGTGCTAGTAGTACTGTATACGTGGTGCCAGAAACATTAGTACACACAGCTATTTTGCACCTTAGCACCTACCTGGATGCACCCTCCCAAGTACCCACCCATATAATACTATTTGGAACATGATCATTTCCCATTAAGATCCTTCTCGTTTCTATTCTTACATGGGTTTTTTATATTAGAACAAGTCACAAAGTACAAGTTGGTGAACGACAGAAAAATGCATCGTCATCGGCATTGAGTAGAGTGCATTACAACAAAAGAGCTTGGAGCATCAAGTCCAAAGCTTTCGGTAAAAATGAAGAATGAAAAGGATGTCAAGGAATGTGTGAGGCAAATGAGAGAAACCAATGCGCAGACTGCTTTCTATTCTAAAAAAAAAAAAAAAATCGTGTGGATCCGGCCAGACAGCATATCGTCAAAGAGACTATATAATGGCTTCGATCTGCTAGCAGATCACCATCCAAACATTCTATCGCACATCGCTAGTTCAGCAAAAAAAAAAAAAAAAAAAAAAAAAAAA
>JNHY02000295.1:0-15405 GCA_001691755.2 Amanita polypyramis BW_CC | reverse complement strand
ATCACAGAGTCACTCCCCAACAGCCATAACCTGGGTGAGTCTCTTGCCCCTCCATCCCAGAAGCCCCATAGTGCCCAGCTCTCTGAGCAGGAAGACAGAGGTGATTGGGAGGACAAGTTGCCCTCCCCTCATCTCTCCCCCATTTGCCCTGACCTCCCTGCCCTCACCCCCAGTGTTGAGCCCTCCCAGGACAACCTCCTGGTCAACATCAATCTTGAGGCCCATTGCCTCAACACTCTTATCCACCAGATCAAGGGGTCTAGTTTTGGATTTGCAGACACCTCTGTGAAGGCCTTCATGGAAAACCTAGTAAGCTTCTTCTCCCCAGAGATGGCATGCATCATCACATCCTTTGGGTAATCAGCAACTTAATGGTGCTTGATCACATGGTGCATTACTAAATTGAGACACTGTATGGCAGTCATCGTCGCCGTTATGCAATCTCGTAACCAAGGAATATCGAAGAACACAGGATGGTTGGTATAATAAATAATCCGAGTGTACGCGCGGGCCAGAACTTGGGGGCGGACAACAATAATAATCGGTGATGGTATTAAATATAGCGTGCTGTCCGCAAGCAACTGAATCTGGATGAGATGTCCCTTTTTAAGGGATGGCTAAGCTTGCTTTTAAGCTCTTTGACGTAAATATACCCCCGTGGCATTCGCCGCTGTTGATGGGGTACTAACACATCGACCCCTTCAACGTCAGTCGGATCTGAACCTCAGGGCATCCGTGCAATCGATGCTAAGTAGTAAGTAGTTTTGGATGGACAGTCATGATCGCGTTACCTATTTGTATTTCAACCTCACATGTTGGCCTCAACAATCTAACAGACAGAATCGGTTCGAAACGTAATTTCAGTACCGAATCGAGTTCACTCGTGGTGCCTGTCATCTCGCCTAACCTGATCACCATTCTACTTTTTTGCCGAGCCTGAAATTCGCACGCACCTCGTCCCTGTTAATGACAGCCTCAGGGAAATTACTTCGTACAAAACAACGTCCAGAATACAACCCGTAACACAAAAAGATAAATCCGTACAAACCAGTCCGCGATAACCACTTCACCAGGACGAAAGCATCAGTACTAGCGTACTTGTCCCCATAATGGTAACCCGACGGAGTCGACTCAAAGTCTGGGTAGCTCCAGACGTTTGAGTAGGAGAAATGCGCGACGTTCCCGATACAGTCGCTACTCCCTCTGAGTTGAACAAGCTACCTGTGGGCGCTCCCGTCGGCGCAGATTCGATGCGGGCTATTAAGAAAAACGGCGATTCAATAAGAGGCACACTGAATAGCAAGAATAACATAAGACTTACTGGGGAGGTTCTGCCCATTCTGGGCGGCATCGCTCACTTCTGCCTTCAATTGCTCCCCTGCATCGGGGGGTACGGTCGACAAGAAACCCATACGTGGGGGATCACGCGAAGGATAACTCAAATTCCCATAATAGTATGTAGACAGTACGCTGAAGGACAGACCTATTTATCCATCAATCCGTTTGACCAACAGAACTACCAGCTCACCTTTTTAAAAATGGACTCCCAAGACTCCAGCTATACAGAAACCCGCCAATTGTAGGTGTGTTGGTTGCGAGAAGCTTCGCTGTGCACCAGGATACATTGTTCTTGTACTCTTGCTCTATAAAGTCCCTCGGATCGACAGGAAACCGTTCACCGCCGATTGAAAAAGTAAGAGTGTGGGGCTCGTCACAGGGAAAATCGGCACCAAGCTTATTAGTCACGTAACTAACAATGTCAGGGGGTCCGCGTATAATACTGTTACCCTAACCGAGCAATAGTAGTAAGAAAATAACACGGGAGGGCGGAAGAGATGGCCTACAGTATCAACAAGTGCAGATAACGTTATGTTTGGCGAGGCCAGCTCTGAACGAGGAAGTTTTTCATCGTCAAGATACACATCATCGAGGAAGACTTCCCACGCGATGGGATACACCTGGAGATATACTTAAATTCTCCGTAGAACCCAACTTTAAAAAAAGGGCTGAATGTACCTCATTTGGCGATTCGACGGGGGCACCTAGGTTACCATTATCGACCGCATACCCGCGAATCGGCACCCATGTCAAGCTCTCATTCTTCACGTTAGCAGGTAGTTGACCAATACTCAATACACCTGCATTCCCGCCGATCTCAATGGTATCACGTTGTAAGGTGATGGCAAAGAGGGGTTCCGAAAGTGCGTTGGTTGCGACGAGTCTGGAAATGAACGGGCCGAGGGTGGCGAAAGGTGAGAGGGTCGCGTCGACGACAGATGTGCTGGTGGTGGACTGAGAAGTCATTTTTGAAAGATGGCGCAGGTTGGGAAAGGTAGATATAGAGAAGCTGGGTTTTGTCGGGTGTACGTTCAATTGTTGTCTCTGAGCATCGTTTTTTCGAGACTTAGGCTGTTCCGAGCTCCGTGTGTGCGGTTGCGACAGTTCGGCGCGTAGGACGTCATTGAAGACGACGCTTCAGCTTCGAAATCGGGTCAGAAGCGCGCATATACCAACAATTTCTTACCTGTTGAAAGGAAATCCAAGACCAAATATACCAGACGAGCCGGTACCGCCAACGTTGGTACTGGTATTGTTAATAGCAACAAAATATTGCTGTGGAAGGGAGAGTCCCGCTACAGAAACTGTATCTGTGCCTATGAGGCCAAACGCGTACGTCCCCGATGACGAGTCGCCATAGTAGAGGTGTGCCTCCAGACCAGTGGAATTAAAAGTGGTTTGGTGGTACTTGATGGTGTTATTGCAGTCGATTAAACAGGCGTCGGAGGTTACCCACAGATCGGATGATCCTGTATCTAATACGAGGGGAAGGTTTAATCCTCCTATGGTTACTAGAACGTTGTACGCTCTTCGCCGCGTTACCAAATTGAGGCATAGCATACAGCGTAGGAAACACTTACACGTCTTCGTAATCGCCCAACCCAACAGCGCCGTGCATGGACGTGGCGCGTTTCCTAGAGGTGGGCGAACCGGGCGACCCTCTGACGATGGGTAGAGAAATTCCACGGTGATTGGGTGTTGGTGTAGCTATAGGGCTAGCGGGGGGAACGAGGAGTGGGAGTAGGACGGCTATCCAAACACGAAACATCGCTCGACTGGAGGGAGAGAAGGTGTGATAGCCGGTTCTGGTGATGCCCAGAAGGGCGAATGGCCCGAAAAGGAATTCGACTTGGAGGGAAGCCCAGTGCGTATCAGTGTTACTGCTGTGCACGCCATGAGCGTAAAGCAATTTGGGTGTGTCGCTGAACGCGCTCGCTTGCGCCCGCCATGACGCAGCCGCCCGCACGGCTCGGCTGTTAATTCAAAGTTGGAGCGGCAATAAGAGTGCCCGTAGCAGCTATTCCTGGTGGGCAGGGCAAATGATTCAAGCGGGAAAATTGCCAGGGAAGAACTTGTAATTGTATGTGGCAGTGTCGCGTGGGAGGCTCGCAGTGAACATCCCCCTGCGCACCCACCCCTTTCTCATGCAACAACGCACAGGCGCCAATGGCAACGGCAACGGCAACGACAACGACGAGCCGGTCGACGCCCACCTCCGTCTCAGATCCTCCCGCACCGCATTCTCCGTCATCGCAGAGTCCATTCGCTCCGAGCAGCGCGCCGAGAAGAGAAAGAGTATCCGCCAGAAACGTACCTTCTTCCGTAGGCATGCGAAGGAAAAGAGGCCTCAGACAGCGTCCAGTGATGCCTCCCATGTT
This sequence comes from Amanita polypyramis BW_CC, assembly GCA_001691755.2. Classification (NCBI taxonomy): domain Eukaryota; kingdom Fungi; phylum Basidiomycota; class Agaricomycetes; order Agaricales; family Amanitaceae; genus Amanita; species Amanita polypyramis. The sequence goes on along the minus strand of JNHY02000295.1, from coordinate 11,689 downwards.
GGCGTGAAGGAAATACCGGGGAAGCGGAGGAATGTCTATGTCAACCATCCACCCTCGGCTATGGAGGTCGATCAGTATGGCGAACCAACCGCCCGGTATTTGAGGAACAAGGTCCGCACAACAAGTGAGCACCCATAGCATCCTACGTGTATATTCTCATTCGATTCCTAGAATACACCATCATCACCTTTATTCCCAAGAACATGTATGAACAATTCCGCCGGTGCGTCTTCACGGATTATATCCACTCTACAGAACCTGACTACTTACAGTGTTGCAAATTTGTTTTTCTTCGCCCTCGTCGTTTTCCAACGTAAGCTTAACGCTAGGTACGCAGCGTTATCTAACCTCCGATAGTATTCCCCGTGTTTGGCGCAGCAACCGGTTCTGTCGCTGTCCTACCCCTTGCCTTTATCCTCGCTGTCACCGCAATCAAAGATGGTATTGAGGACTACCGTCGTGGTCTGCTCGATGAAGAGGTCAACACCTCCGCCGTCACCCGTCTCGGCGGTGGATGGAAAAACGTCAACCAGCCCGTCGATGCACGACCGTGGTACCAACGCATCCTAGGACTCAACAAACCCGGTCGAATCACGCCCGGCGTGAGGAAGCTGAGAGATAGAGAAGCAGGAAAAGCAGAAAACGATGTAAGGGCTATGCTGCATAGGGATAGCAGCACAAACGCAACGGACAGTACGATGAGCCTCGATTCTGCGGCTAGAGGAGAGCTGGGGAGGACAAGGCTAGAAGATATCCAGAGTATGGACACGCATACTTACCCTCCCACATCGTTCGATATCTCCAAGGTTTCTCTGTCGGATACCGTTATAAGTCCTCAGGATAACCCAACACAATCCTGGGCCGCAGTCGGCCCATTATCGCAATACCAGCAGTCTGCCTATTCTCGATCTAGTTTTGGCGTTGTAGACTGGCGGAAGAACACGAGCGGGTCTGCGGGTTGGGAGCGGACGTTGTGGAAGAAGCTAGAGGTAGGAGACATCGTGCTCTTAAGGGACAACGAGCAAGTACCTGCAGACGTGGTGGTGCTTGCGACATCAGACCCGGATGGAATGTGTTATTTAGAGACGAAGAATCTAGACGGGGAAACGAATCTAAAACCTAGAAAGGCAATAAAGGCCACCATGGGCATCTCGTCAGAGGAGGATGTCGAGCGATCATCGTTTTACCTCGACTCGGAGCCCCCCCATGCGAACTTATACCTCTATAACGGTGTGTTGAGATATAACGATCCTGCAACAGGCGAGCAGAAACAGGAAGGGACAACGATCAACGAGTTGCTTCTACGTGGCTGTGCGCTACGCAATACGGCATGGGTCATCGGTTTGGTCGTGTTCACTGGCGCAGATACCAAGATTATGCTCAACGGTGGTGCAACGCCCTCAAAGCGGAGCAAGATCGAGAAAGAGACAAATTTCAATGTCCTTGTCAATTTTGGAGTGTTGTCCGTGATGTGTATCATTGCAGCTATCTTTAGTGGGCTGATGGACGCGAGGAAGGATACGAGTGAGAATTTCTTTGGAGCGGGTGCTGATCCGACGTCGAGTTATGTGCTTAACGCGCTTGTCACCTTAATGTGCGTGTCCAGAATACCCTGTTTCATTGTATAATGGCGCTCATGTCACACAACGCACACTCATAGCTCGTGCCTCATCGCATTCCAAAATATCGTCCCCATCTCTCTCTACATATCCATCGAAATCGTCAAAACGGTCCAAGCCTACTTCATCTCTCAAGACGTCGATATGTACTATAAACCTTTTGATACCCCCTGCGTTCCCAAGACGTGGAACATATCTGATGACCTCGGCCAGATCGAATATATCTTTTCCGACAAAACGGGCACTCTAACACAAAACGTTATGGAATTCCAAAAATGCTCTATATATGGCGTTGCCTATGGGGAGGGCATAACGGAAGCCCAGCGAGGAGCCGCTGCGAGGGAGGGCAGAGCGCAGGAGCTGGATCCGAAGGAGATCGAAATGAAGCTGAACAAGTTCAAAGACGAGATGATCAAAACGATGGAAAAGGCGTTTAAAAACAAGTACATGCAACGGGATAAGCTGACGTTGATCTCGCCTCAGCTCGTGGACGATATGGTCAACCGAGACCAGGGGCAGGCCAACCAGCGAGAGCGAATCGTCACATTCTTCAGGGCCCTGGCAGTGTGCCACAGTGTGCTCCCCGACCGGCCAGATGCACAACATGAGCCGTGGAAGGTGGCGTACAAAGCCGAATCGCCAGACGAGGCTGCACTGGTTGGCGCGGCGCGGGACGTGGGCTTTCCATTTATCGCGCGAACCAAGGATGGGATTGACATTGAGGTGATGGGACAACCGGAGCGGTACACTCCTTTGCGGGTGCTCGAGTTCAACAGCACGCGGAAACGGATGAGTGTGATTGTGCGCCGGCCGGATGGGAAAGTCGTGCTGTATTGCAAGGGTGCAGACAGTGTGATCTACGCCCGTCTCAAGGCTGATCATGATCCCTGGTTGAAGGAGCAGACTGCTAAGGATATGGAGACGTTTGCGAATGGTGGACTGAGGACGCTGTGTGTGGCCTGGAGAGAATTGGATGATGAGGAGTTTTTGACGTGGTCAAGGGTGCATGATGCGGCGACTAGTGCGGTGGAGAATAGGGACGAAGAGGTGGAGAAGGCATGTGAAGTTGTGGAGAAGGATTTGGAGATTTTAGGTGCGACAGCGTTGGAGGACAAGTTGCAAGAAGGAGTCCCAGAGGCAATAGAGCAACTGCATAGAGCCGGCATTAAACTGTGGATTTTGACAGGTGCGTAGCGTGATGTTGTCGTTGCGAGTCAGGGAATGATGCGCAATGTGGTTGACAGGTGACAAGCTGCAAACGGCGATTGAAATCGGGTACAGCTGCAATCTGCTCAAGAATGACATGGAAGTGATGATCATCTCTGCCGATTCGTTCGACGACACGCGTTTGCAGATCGAAGGAGGCCTGAACAGGATTGCGTCCGTGTTGGGTCCGCCACCGGTGTTGACCAAGAAGCAGAAAAATGAGGACCGGGGATTTGTGGTGGGTGCGCAGGCATCGTTCGCTGTCGTGATTGATGGGAATACCCTGGGACACGCGCTGGCGCCCGAGCTGAAGCCGTTGTTCTTGAGCTTGGGAACGCAGTGCGAGACGGTGGTATGTTGTCGTGTATCGCCTGCTCAAAAGGCGCTTACTGTCAAACTTGTGAGTGGTGTCTCGTGGGTACTCGGACTGGTGTGTTGACGGTTCACAGGTCAAGGAAGGCAGAGACGCTATGACGCTCTCGATTGGCGATGGGGCGAATGACGTGGCGATGATTCAAGAAGCGAATATCGGCTGCGGCTTGTATGGCTTGGAAGGCTCGCAAGCTGCCATGTCCGCGGATTATGCGTTTGGCCAGTTTAGGTTCCTGACTAAGCTTCTGCTCGTTCATGGGCGATGGTCGTACCAGCGCATTGCCGATATGCACAGTAATTTCTTTTACAAGGTGATTGTTGTTTCTTTGACCGTACATTGCTGATGCGAGGCTCATTGTTACAGAATGTGATATGGACTTTTGCCATGTTTTGGTTTTTGCCTTGGGATTTGTACGTGGGCGATTTTGTTTAATGTGTAGAGGCTGACGCGTTTTCTTCAGATTTAGCGCCACTTATCTGTATCAATACACATTTATATTACTGTACAATCTTGTATTTACGTCGCTACCTGTTATTGTTCTTGGAGGTGAGGGTCATTGTTCATTGCCAACCCTCTCTGATTGACGTCCTTGCATCTATTTAGCTTTTGATCAGGACATCAACGCCAAAGCCGCACTAGCGTTCCCGCAGCTGTACGTCAGGGGCATCCGCGGTCTGGAGTACACGCGCACCAAGTTCTGGCTCTATATGTGGGATGGTTTGTATCAATCTGTAGTCATCTACTTCATACCCTACTGTGTGTGGAGAATTGGGTCGCAGGTCACCTGGAACGGCAAAGGTATCGAGTCGCTCGCCGAATTCGGTACGACCGTGGCCGTATCGGGGATATTCGCCGCCAACACGTACGTTGGCCTGAGTACACACTAGTGCGCCATTTTTTCTTTTATTACGCGGACTCTGACAGATGGGACTTATATATATATATATAGCTGGACTGTCATGACCTGGATCGTCGTTGTTGGGTCATCTCTCGTCATGCTTCTATGGATTATTATCTATTCCTATTTCCCAAGTGTCGATTTCAGGGATGAAGTCGTGATTCTTTTTGGGAACATCCAGTTTTGGGCAACTGTCCTCCTTACGGTACTGATAGCGCTCGGTAAGTCAAGTGGACGATGATACGGTTGATCGGCACAATGTTGACGCATGGGACATATTTAGCTCCTCGATTTGTGGTCAAGTACGTTAAGACGGTGTATTCCCCCCTGGACAAGGATATTATACGAGAGGTGTGGGTCAAGGGTGATCTGAAGGATCAACTCGGGATTCGGCATCGAAAGAAGAGCAAGAATAGAACTGAAAGCCCTAGCAACCTGGAAGCCACGCCAATGTTCCACACGAGGTCGTATTCTGAGGCGTCTAGCCAGCATCAGTCGTATGAGCCTGCTGCGATATCAACTCCGCCGTTTGAATCGACCCCTAGATCGACGTACCTAGACACGCCGCCTATGAGCCAGCTAGAGATATCCTATCCGCCCGGCTTGGATACGTACGCTGCCAATGTTCACCGTAGCCGGGAAGACGTTTCGGCTTTAGATCCGTCGCAATATTCACTACAACTACAGGTACCGACGTCGTCTTCGCAGTCACCATCACCTCTATCTTTTTATTCGGTATCTGATATATCCGCTCCATCTCCACTGCCTGGGGCTGTGCACCAGTATCCTTCAGGCGAAGTTACGACACCGCCTAGTCAGACAAGCAGTCACCACGCTTCGCAGAGTCGGACAACGGCGCGTACGCCACCTCTGACACTTCCCAATCCATTCCCGTCGAGCCCACCCCGACAGCAGCAACGGCCGTCGCCTGCACCCATGCGGGAGTCGCAGGATTTGGGATCAGCGTCTCTATTGTATCAGGACACAGGGGTGTATGAAATGGGCCTTGTGCGTAAAGGGTCCGAGCTTACTGAGAGAGTGGCAAGCCCGAAGATGTCGGGATATGGATCTGATCGGCCGGAGACAGGAATGTCATATCGGACCGAGGAGTATATGACGGCGGAGGAGGAGAACGGTGGTGGGGGTGCGAGCCGGCCGCAGACGAGCGCGAGTTTTGTGAGTAGTGGAGATGGCCGCGCGGGATCAGCGCAGAGGGACGTACGGGCGTCGGTCGAGTCGAGTTGGACGCCACGGCAGTCGGTATATTATGGGGAGGATACGGACGGGGAAGGCGATGACAGCGCGACGATAGTGGGGCGACGGAGGGAAGGGGTGGGGCTGGGCGTAGGGCGGGCGGTGTAGGGCTAAGGATGAGACGAGGTTTCAGCCGCTGGAGGGGAGGGCCCGATATGAAGAGGGCTCCTGTGTCAGGCTGGTTAGATACGCTATTTATGACGCAACAAATCTCAGAGTGGCCTTGCCGGACAATCCATCAGCCGGGAGCTCCCGTCGATGTGAATGTGGGGGGGGGTTTGGGGAGAACACACATTCATTGGCCAGGACGAGCGGGTTCTCGGGCCAATTCGGCAGTGACAGAAGTAGTCGTGCGCTGCAAGAAGAACTGTCCACCATGACCAGAACCGTTGAGGATTTGATATCTAGCCCCTGCTTTATTTTGTTTCTTCTTGTCACCCCACTACCACTACCTGTTACCACCACTGCCTACCACTGCTACTACTATGTCTCCTCCTGACCAACGCCCGTCGCAAGATCACCAACCCCGTTCGCCGCAACTGCCCCACCAACCATCATCTGCACAACAACAACAACAACAACAACAGCAGCAGCAGCAGCAGCAGCAACAGTCGGCATCATCGCCGTCGTCATCGTCCGCGACCTCTTCGATCCTCAAGGAACGACGATTCAAGCTCAGCAGGTAATATTTTTTCTTTCTGCCCTACGCTAGGCGCCCTCCCCTCCCTTTCCCTTTTTTTTTTGTCTTCTCTTCTCTATGTGCGATCTTGTTGCTGACTTTGGTTCTCTTGTAGGGCGTGTGATCGCTGTCGGTAAGCGCGATACATGCGAGTTCATTCCTGGCCTGTTCGATCTGACTGCGGGCGGGACGCTTTCTTCTTCCCCTTCCCACCCCTTGCTGACACATACGCATACACACACTATCGTCGTTAAATTAGGCGGAGGAGGATCAAGTGCGATGAAGGACACCCATGTCAGGCGTGTCTTACCGCCAACTCGGCGTGCACGTTCGAGGAGCCGGGGAAGAGGACTCATCCACATAAATCAAAGTACGTCTCTTTATTCCCCGTCGTTTTTTCTTTCTTCTTTCTGTGTGTGTCGTTGGAACCGTGTATTTGAACAGACGTACGGCAACGCTGGAAGACCGTATGCAACATCTCGAATCCTTGATTCAATCTATACCCCCGGCGGTGTTCGCGACAGGCGGAGCGTTGCCGACCAACTCGTTAATTTCGAAACCTCTCGGCACGACAACGGATCCTAGTGTTAGCCCCATCGCACCCTTCGTGTACCCTTCGTCGGGGTTCTCGTCAGGCGTCCCTCCTCCCTCCTTGCACGTCTTCCCTTTGACGAACCCCTCCACACATTTCAAACGAGACACTCCCTACGACGAGCGGGGCAGGAGCCCTCTTCGCTCGTTCGGGCCGTTCCTTAACGGCCCCTTCTCCGTCCAGCCCGCGGGACCGCTGGACCAGCAGCTAACAGACGAGTCGTCCAAACTGTCCCTGACCGCATCGTATCTGTATATTGATGATGAAGGGTACACGAGGTGGCAGGGCGAGACCTCGGGGCTGCCGGTTCTCGATCTGTTGGTCGAGCGGTATGCGTCGAGCCACCAACAAAATGATGCGTCGCCGTCGCACTATGGATCGTCACCGCCTGAGGGAAATGCCAAGACGACGAGTGATATTGATTGGTTCCCGGACCGGAAACCGAAACGGACGGATATGGACCCGCAGGCGTTGTGGAGGCTTATTACGTCTACTATTGCACCCGATCTTATGGATAGGTGGGTTTGTCTTTTTTCGCCATCATGATTTATTCCTCAATTCTACTAGTCTCATCCAATGTTATCTATCGACATCATATTACATTCTTCCATTCCTACATGTTCCTACATTTCTCTCTGTAAGTCTCTATTATAGAATTACTCCATCTCTCTGATTTTGTTCGTAAGGATTATGGAAATCCACAAAAATGGGGCGAACCCGGCTTTGCAGCGTTCATCGTTGCCGCCTGTTGCCTAGCCTCCCGGCATATGGACGATCCTCGCGTCCGAGCGGATCCCAACGAGGGGACCACAGCCGGCACCCAATGGTTTGAACTATACAATCGCCTTCGCACTCTACCCATCTCTGACCGTCCGACGCTTTACAACATTCAAGCTAACCTCGTTGCCGCCGTGTATGCTGTTGGCCTCGGGAGAACCTCTAAAGCTGCGTCACTGCTCGCCGAGGCGGTGACGACGTGTATTGACTCGGGAATGCATCGGTCAGCGGAGACGTGGGACCTATTTGACCCAATAGAAGACGAATTGAGGAAACGTACGTTTTGGTGCGTGTATATCTGGGACAAACAGTTCTGCGCCCACTTTGGCCGGCCGTCCATGTTGAGGCTGAGGGACTGCGATGTGCTGGAGCCTGCACCCGTGGACGACGAATATATCACGAAAGACGGGGTGGGTATCCCGCCACCTGGAACGGAGTGCAGGATGTACGCGTTCGTGATGACCCTACGGGTTATGGTCGTACTCGAGTCGGTTTTGGATGTGCCGCCTGCGAGGCATACGGGGGATCTGTCATCTTCATCATTTCTCTTGCGTGCGACGTCTGTGTTATTGGCTGGCAAACGTGGGTTCAGGGAGATGCACGATGAGGAGGCGATGCTAGACGAGATTCACGCGACGGTTCCCGTGTATTGGGCGCATTCGCCTGAGACGTTGGCGAGTGATGATACGATTAGGGTGACCCAGGCGGCAAGATTGTATTGTGCGGAGCATTTTGTGAGGATGCTGATATACAGGCACCGGTTCTCGGAGATGGTGGCGGAAAGAACAGCGTGTGGGGTAGAGAGTGAGCAGAGCGAAGCTGAGGTCCAGGCAATGGTGTCTTCGCATAATTCTGCACTGCAGATTGTGGCGACATATTTGCATATTGCGAAGAAGGGGATGATGACTTATTGTGAGTCGCTGGTCCCTTTTTTTTTCCCGGGTTCCTGACTAAGGCGTATGGTGGCTAGATGGGGTTCACGTCATACACCACCTAACGCAGGCCGGAAGGACGTTGGTCGCTACACTACTGCGCTGCAAATCTGAGAGCTTGCAGCATTTGATACGGACAGGATTGGATGCAGTCAGGTCATGCAATGGACTTTTGCGAAGGTTTAGTGGACGATATGTATGTGGCTTGAGGTCTGGTGATTTGATGGAGGAGTTTTGTCGAGGTGAGCCAACTGAAAGAGCAATCCTGGCGTGCATTTATTGACGGCCGTTATCAGTTACCCAAATACCGCTTGACCCGCCAAGAACGGATGGTAAAAATATGAATGGTTCCCAAAGCTCGCGACCGCCGTGGATACGACCAGTACGCAAGAAGGCATCGTCTGTTTCGGCTGCAAATAGCCGATCACCAAACCATAATAACAGCGATTCACCGTCTCATCATAGTAGTCCCGAGTCCTTCTCCGAGTTCTTTGGGGAGACACCCAATCCTGGACCCTCGTCGTATCAGACCTCACCGCGCCCTGGTCCAGTGTCGGTGTCTGTTTCAGCTAATGGCTCCGCACAGGTAGGACAGGCGCAGGGCGGTGGCGGCGGACAAGGAGCATCCTTATTTGGAATGGACACATCAAGCATGGAGATGTACATTTCGCCCGTGGATGTGATGGCCAGCTTTTTCAGTGATGGGGACGCGGGAGGTGTTGTGATGGGGATGGGAAATGTGGGAACAGGGATGGGAATGGACGTGGGGCAGTTGTTTGGGCCCGAGATGGGTGTTGGTGTTGGACAGTCGCTGGGGCCACATCTAGGTGATGTGAAGATGAGTGGGATAGACGGCTCGCCATAGTATTATTGAGTATGTATGTCTGTATAATGTGACTAGATAATTGGCGAGTGATAGCCTCTGCTAAGGGATCTCAATAACTGCCTACTGAGTGCCTGGCAAAAACCACCGTCAGAAATACCCGTTACTAATTTGTTTGGGCAGTACAAGTACAATGTTGCCCATTTTTCCCGGTCAGATTCGGTCATGCTCTCTCCATCGTTCAGTTAAATTCAGGCGTGTGTATGGCTGTTTTTTTTTTGGTCACCAAGTTTCATCCCGTTCGAAAAGAAGGTCGCCAGATGCGCGTTTCGTCTCCATTCCTTTGTTGACTCTCTTCGCGGGCCTATCCTTGATGAACGCGCCTCGTCAAGCCCAGACCTATTGTCTTTTTTTTTTTTGAATCAAAACACAATATATTGCAAAAACTAACTACAGTCAACTATCTCTTTTTTTTTTTTTTGGGTTCACGTTATTTTTATTCGCGGACTAACTAGTATACGAATGTTGTAGGTAAGAATGTAATATATATCAGGCAAAAAAGCCTGTTGGTAGGGAGGAGGGGGCTGGGTGTGAGTGATTGGGGCTGGGTGCAGGGGGTAGCATTTCTGGGGCATGGGAGAAGCTAAATGCTAGAGGGTTTTCTTCTAGGAAATGTATTAGTCCTAGGAGAGGGTGTTCTTTGGATTTGGGGATATTGAGCCATGATTCCCAGTATCGAGTATATAGCGGGCAGTGGTCCAGGATGTGTTTCCTGGACTGGCAGGTTGAGTTATCACATTGGCATTGGATTGAGCAGTTGAACCATGGGTGGTGTGCATAATATCTGCCTGTAGGACCATGGCCGGTTAAGGCGAAGGTAAGGTGGGACAGGAGTCTAGAGTTGTTCTTGGCTGCTGTAATGAATCGAAGTTTTTGTGTGCCTGGGTTGACACCTAGGTCCGGAAAGTGTTTACCCCTTGTTTTGGGATGGAGGGCTTGGAAAGCATCATATTTTAGCTGTTCTTTAGCTAGTCGCCAGGATGTGGCTGCTGTGTAGTATGTGGGGGGAGGGGCACGTTGTCGTTGTTTCCCTAGTTTCATAATGTAAGGTTGAAGGGTGGGGAAAGGAATGCCAGCTGGGAGCCATCCTAGAAAGAGGCAGTTGGTCAGGTTTGTTAGCCATGGATGAATAATGTTGTTGAATTCATGGCAATAGTGTGCATGCATCATGTTTCTCTCATTGAAGAGGGTAAGGGTAGCTGAATGGTTGCATAAAAAGATGGTGACATCCCCTGTTGTTGCAAGTGCAGTTTGTAGGTTGGCCACCAACCCCACTAAGGAGAGTTTGTGGTGGTTAGAGTAGGGTAGGTGTTGCGTGAACACTTTAGGCAGGTTATTGTGTTGTAGGATAATGGTGTGGACTATGCCTTTTTGTCATTTAACATTTGTGGGGGGGGAGGCTACCACAATGATGCATGTTTCATTCAGTATAGGTGCTATAATGTGTGCAACTGTTGTTTTCCAGGTGTCAAGGTTTACTTTGGGATGCCTGGGGATGTCTATGTAGTTAATTTGATCTTTGAAGAGATCGATAGCTTGTGTTCCAGGGGGGTGGAGATTGTTGTAATTCAACCGATCAAGGGTAGGCAGAGGGAGGTCCCATAGGGATGAGAGAGGACCCTTCACTTTAGTGTTATGCCCTTTTGAAAAAGGGGGTTTGATGATTACGTGGAACCTGTGATATGCAGTTTTCCTGCGGAAGGTCTGGTGAAGTTTGGATGGGGTTTATGTCCATGGGCTATCCTGGCTGAGGGGTGTATCATCTTTATTCGTATGGCAGGTCAATAGCTGAGTCTCTCCAGAATGATCTGTATAGGGTCAAGGGAAGAGATGCTCAATAGTGCATTTTTTGGGGAGTCTGGGAATCCCCCACTAATCCAGTGTGCGGCTGCAAGGTGAACCTTGTCGAGTTGTTTGAGAAGGTTTTTACAACCTTTGGCATTATGCCTGTACCAAAGTTGGTACCCATATGTGAGTACAGGAATGCAGGTGGTAAGATAAATTAGGCATTTATCTTTGGGAGTTAGGCCTTGCTGGCTATTTCCGAGCATTTTACAGGCTCGGAGGGATGTGCTTGCTTTAGTGGTCCAAAGGTCAACATGACTTTTGAAGTTTAGGTTTGGGTCGAACCTAAATCCTAGGTAGCGCCATGAGTCTTGGGGTTTTATAAGTAAAGGCTGGGTGGGGGAGCCCAAGTTTATCGATGGAAGGGTTCCTCCAAAGAGGGGTTTCCCTGGTAAGTCTGTATTGTAAGCTCAGACATGGAATAGTTCCATCTTGTCATCCTCTAGTTTGAGGCCTAGTTGTTGGAAAGCAGATTTCCAATGAGGGTATTGGGCTTGGAGGTATGCGATGTTCACTTCGAGTGAGCGGGAACTAGTTGCAAATGTGGTATCATCAATGAAGGAGAGTAGTAGTTTCTGGGATTGGGGATCCCAGGGGTGCAGGGTCTTCAGCACTGGGGTGTTACGACCCA
>JNHY02000294.1:0-15493 GCA_001691755.2 Amanita polypyramis BW_CC | reverse complement strand
AAGAGCTTCTTCGGGTGTTTCGGCAGCCGAGTGCAATCACCACAATCGAAGCTCTCTTACAGCCGTAAACTATGGTTAGTCCAAAAAGAAAAAAAGAAAAAAAAAAGACTAAACAAGGCTAACCCTTGCACTGCCTGGTGATAATTGCTGGAGCCTGAGGAACTTGGCAACATGTTGGACAAACTCCAACAGAAGTTATCCTCATCAATGTCATCGTCTCCACCATTGATCGATCCTCCTTCCTCTGCATTTCGTGCATCCATCGCTGCGACCTCATCCATAATTTGTAACTCAGCTGTGGGATTGAACAGGGCCTTGGCACGCAGTGCACACTAGCTTCCCCACTCTTCTGGGTCTGTACTAGGCTGTATACAGCCAAATATACTAAAAATATGTGTGGGTTTTGCGTCAGAAGGTCTATGGGTCATGAGGTATCAAAAAAAGTTGTGGGTTATGTTGTAATTCCTCGCCTACCAACTTGGTTACCTAAAACTCTCATGGGATATCATAGATTATTGGTTACCAGAGCTATGGATTAAGAGAGCTTCGACTATACTCAACATGGTGTGATCCGGATCAGTCTACCTCGTTCTAGTATCCGAATTGCTTGCTCAGCTTCAACAAACCAACTAAAACCTTTTGTGTGAGATCTAAAACCGGATGCAATAGGGTATTTCGCGGCTCTCCAAGGGGGTGTGTAAGGTAGACCTTGCACGTGCAAATGGAGGTGCTTAACGGAAGAGAACGGAGAAATATGAAACCCCATTCTAGAAAGACCTCAGCGTTGTTGATAAATGCAAAATTGTCAGCGGTCTTTTTACCTCCGCATGGTCATAGGGACGTCATTACTATCCATCAGCCGGTTTCCTATGTCGCGCATTTCCCTCACTGGGCGGGGCATTGTTAACCTCTTTCGTATGAACCCGAAGATACTCACGCATTGGTACGTCCGAACCTCCGAGGGTTTTCACATTTCCTGTATCCGCAGTCATTGCAAAAGTTCCAATATTCGGCGGGGAGAACGGACCTATATGTTTCCTCGGGACCACTAGGAAATGGTATCTGCTTGCTGGGTTACGATCGCTAAATGCAACATACTTGGTATCCTGCGAGCGCGGTCAGTAATATTACGTACAATAGTTAGGGTTTGGCTTTACCTCCCAAAGAATTTTGAATCCCTTTTCAACCGATATACTGCAGAAGGCGCATACCTCGGGTCTGTTGAGAGGGAGCGTGATGGTTGGGCATAAGCCTGTCTCTTCTAGTCCACAGCCCAGCCCAGCAATTAGCATCCGATCTCGTTACCCAGAAGTTCGTCACGGTTGCGTAACGCTCTGTGACGGACCCTGTCGGTCCGCACTGCACCAACTCGTAGGCGCCAGTGGCCCACAGCACAGTTGAAGTACTAAACTACTCCAGGGTGAACGTGGTGCTGGATGACCCCATGACGATGGACGTCGAACCTATGTGCGATCATATAGCTGACGCCCTCGCCGACGACGACAAGAAGAGGGGCATTCTGGACATATACAAGACTACTATCGCGTGGTATGCAAACAGGTACCAGGTGGTCAGATTTTCCAACAAGCGTCGGAAGGTATGTTGAGGTCGGACCTCCGTGATAACTGAGCATCTTATGCGCGCCAAAGATTGCTTCGCCGACTTGCGGAACGTGCGGTCTGTCGTTGTTTCGACCCTATGCATGTTTACATTGCGATTACGCTGGGTGTTGGTCCGGTGGCCATATGGTGACACATCTGAGAGAAGAAGGCCATCTATTCAGTTCGTGTTCTTTCGTTATGTTTCCCTTGTCGATGCTAAACCCACTTGCATGTTTGTGAATAGGCGTCGATGTAAAAACGGGCTGCGTCTTCTGCTCGGAGTGTGACAACATTATATACGACACGACTCTCAGCCATCTTTACATGTCCACGACTCTAAGCGCAGAGGAGAAACATACCAGATTCCAAGGTTCGGCTTCTAGTTCGAGAAGCTGCCTTCTTAGTCGTTAATCTTGAAAAGTTCTCAGCAAGCGTCGCGAGCCGTTCCAGCCGTGGGTACCGAGCAACAAAGACACAGCTGCACTCGAGGGAGCAATTACTGTACCGTGCCAAGGTCAGCCATCTTGCAGAGTGCTCTGCCAAGCTATGGCTGACCGCTTTTCAGGAAGAAGAGGGCTCTTGAATCTCGGCCAAACCTGCTTTTTGAACGTTGTGCTCCAATCCTTCGTGCACAACCCTCTTCTCAGGAACTATTTCCTGGGAGATAAACACAACTGGAGACAGTGCAAGAATGAGATTTGTACGTGTTGTGAGATGGACAAGCTCTTCACTGAGGTAAAGGCCGCCATCTTTTCCCCCCCCCCTTACTGCGTAAACCCTGGATTACGATGTCTTGGCAGGTCTATTCTGAAGACAGCGCGCCGTATGGTCCTCGAACATTCCTGGCGACCGCATGGCGAACCTCCACCGAGCTTGCAGGCTACGCTCAACAAGATGCCCACGAATTTTTCATCGCAGTCCTCAACCAGATCCACTCCACCTCACGCGGGTCGACCGAAGTATCCTGCAACTGCGTCATACACTCTACTTTCGCCGGACAATTGCAGAGCAACGTGAAGTGCGAGCGTTGCGGGAACGTTACCACCACTGTTGACCCTATGCTCGATATCAGCCTCGAGCTCAAGGGTAAAGCAGGTGGTGACACGGCATCAGCTGAGAATTCTCTTGCGGCTTGCTTGCGACGGTGAGGTCTGTTATAGTAACAGACGTTCCATGGTCTTGACCCTGTTGTTAATTCTAGGTACACTCAACCGGAGAGGTTGGGATCTAAAGAGTACAGCTGCGCGAAATGCGGGAAGGCGTCACATGTGAAGTTTATACCATGCCTATATCAGAGCGTCGACGGGGTTGACGCAAAAACTTTACAGGAAGCCAGTAAACGACTGAGTATCCGAAAGCTGCCCCCGGTGCTGAGCTTCCAATTCAAGGTAAGAAAAAAAGAGAATTGCCTCCCAACAAACACACCCCAACCGTTTTGTTATTTAAAGCGCTTCGAGCAAAAGGCAACGGACAAAGCGACCACACGCAAAATCGGCACCCAAATACGTTTTCCCGCGACTCTAAATATGGCGCCCTACACCACCCTATACATGGGAGAGTCGGAAAAGGAAAACGGGGCGTTGCCGCTCTCGTGGGTAAACCTTGACTCCTTAGTGAGGGCCACGGTTGATTTGCGTTCATTAATAGATTGACGGGTCCGGACGGCATGTACGAATACGACCTCTTTGCCGTCATCAATCACGAAGGTCAGATGAACAACGGCCACTATACCAATTTTGCTCGTTTTGGGGACGAGGTACGTTTTTTTTTTTTCTTTTCTATTTCTATTTCTATTTCTATTTCTGTCTCTTGTTCCGGACGCGGAAGCCGATTTCGTTTATTTTAGTGGTACCGCTTTGACGACGACCAGTCAGTTCTCTTTCATTGTGTGTCCCCCTTCTGATATGTGGATTTATATATAGGGTTGCGCATACGAGCTTGGGTGCTTGCTTGAAATCGGCTGCGTATATGTGCTTCTATGTCAAGCGACACCTGGATTATAAACCCCATATGACCCCTTCGTATGTGCGAGCTCGCGAGGCAGAGGCTGCCAGGGAGAAAGAACTGGAAAAAGAAAGAGAAGCAGCTCGGATCAAGGAACTTGAAGACGCTCTCCTGGCTACTGTCTAATCCAGGGAGGTTGGACATTATACCTTATGTTATATAGATATAGCAATAGTGCTAAATTATGTACCATATTACCATCTATGTACCTGTGCGTTGCAGCTTCCTAGTGGCGGCTTGCTAACACGCTGAAGGATGGCTGCGTCATACGAATAAGGATGATCAAGCCAATAGACCTGCTCTCGAATTCCAAAAGGTATCTTTGATGATATCACAATGCAACAATTCTATTCTGTTTTGTACAGCCTTACCTTTCCCCCTCTTTGCTGTATCCTGTGAAGGAGAGTCACCAGCTTTCTTGGTAGAAACTTGGAGAGGTCCGGTGATTTGCTAAAAATATGCTCGTGAACAATCACTACAGTTGGGTAAATGACAGATCCGCACCTCTCCTTGGCCTGACAGATTGAGCGGCTCCGCTTTACGACTCGTCTGCCGTAAATGTTAATACTCCGGCAAAGATATTTTTAATCTTTCGACTCTTACCGCCTCTGATCCAGAAGTAGTAGGGGTCTGGCTTGTACTGGCCTCACGTACCAGGATACTTCCTTTCTTGAATCTTTCGCTGATGTTGTTGTAATTGATGCTGAACCGACTGAACAAAATCTCATGTTTCTCTTTCGAGACGGTTCCCTAGCAGAGAGTCGCAGTGAGAAACATGGAGTAATTGACAAGTAGAATATGACCGCTCACACGTAGAGTAGCGTGCGCTTGGGCTGTCGTCTGGCCGCCTTGTTGTACAAGCGCCCAAAATGCGGTATTGTACAAATTGTTGATATGAGCTGATGGGATTCGTCTAGAAACACGGGAAGGAGCGAAGAGCGTGGTCCTTACTGTCTGTCTGTCTCCATGAAAAATAATCCCGTATTTCCCGCTCAGTTGGGTAAAGCACGATCCGACCATCAAACGATGGTGGATATTGCAAGGGCGTGTTTGGAAAATACTTGGGCCAGTGGAAAACGTAGCATGAAGTGAAATACGAGGTTAGTGTGGTCACGATCTTTGTCTGGCGTCTGTTATAGAGCGTGGTTTGCCGTCGCAACAGGAAGCTGTATGCGGACAGCTGGTTAGAACTGCCCGGTCGTCCATGCGCCTACAACCGACTGTTGGCGTGTCTAGGCTTCCGCAAAGCAAACTAGATGGGGAACGATGTGTCGAAATCGGACACATAGGGACGAGATGCCAACAGTGGTGAGACAGACTGTGAAGTGGAACGCATATAGGCTAACCTGTATTCATCGGACTCTCCAAATGCCAGGACGATATCCGGGTGCTGCTCCATAACTTCTCTTGCTGCGTAGTCCATAAGCTGCAGGGCTCTCAAATCGTTGGGCTTTTCAAACCCATGCATTTCGGAAAATCTGCAGAAAGAAAGAATGGGGCGTCAAATTCGTGGACCTCTGGGAGATGGGCTGGATGGCTAGATACCTATGAAACGAATGACCGTCCAGACGGAATAGGAGAAAGGCACCGGGCAGTAGGGGATCTGGCAGCTCATAGTTGCGGACGTAGGCAAACCTGGAGTTGGCCATCAGGAGAGAGAGATAAGGGAGAGCGGGCCGAAAAGGGAAGTAGCTAATTAACGGTCACGCGCTCTCTTCACACCAGCCCCGGCAACCCGCAACCCAACCCTCTGTAAGCTCACCCTTGCAACTCCAAGCCACCCCAGCCCACTACCATCCCAGCCAGCCCGTACCTAATGAACAACCCACCCAGCTCCTACTACTTTCGCAGGCGTACCATCGGCCGGGCCGCCTCCCCTCCAACGTGGGCGTGCTACGAGCAGATCCCGTACGACGACGACGATTACAGCGATAGCTGCTCCGACGACTCCTGCTCAGAGGACGACGACGAGTATCCCCGGTCTGTGGCGCCCATTCGTGATGAACCTGTCTCTCCGGGGACCGACACCGACGACAATAACAACAAGGACAACAGGGACAACGACGATGATCATGAAGACCACGGTGACGACCGTAGCAGTGTACACGGACAGGGGAACGGCGTCGTTGCTCCTGGTGATGCTGATGCTGGTGGCGCTACTATGGATATGGACGAGGACCACGCGGAAGACCCTGAGTCAGGCATCCGACACCGGTCTCTATCGTCTGGAGAACCCCAGAAAGACCTCAAGGGAAAGCAAAAGGCAGCCGATCCTGACCCGGAGGACGGGAGGCGCAACCGGAAGAAGCATCACAGGCCAGTGTACACCCTCAGACCCATTCTGACGATCCATAAGAGCCAGGGCTTCGTTTGGAACCAGGCAAGTTCTGATTTATACACACACCCTATCGCCTGCTTTGGATATTTACCCCAGCTGCCCGTTTTAGGATCTTTTCGTGCCGCCCTACATTAAGGACCGATGTTTGTTCCTTGATTTCCTTCTATTTATGTTCCAGGGTAACTGATTGATATTGACAGACGTCGCGTCAACTTCCCCACCAAACTCTAAAGGTTTTGTCTCATCCTCTGCATTATCTACAACTTCCGGTCTCCCGGACTATGAAGTGGAAGTGGTCGAGATTCGGGTAAACGAAGGTGATTTGGACGGTATTATCCCCTAGATACAGGATTTGCATAGTCTGATACTCAACTCAAACTCACTGTCTATCATATGACTCATTTTTAGCCCAAATTAGTTACCTACTTGCTGTTTTCATAGTTGACGTTGTGGATACACGAACTCTGTATAGATTCTCCTGGTACCTTGTATCAACACCGAATTTGTCCTCCAGTGGCATTGGTGTGAATGCACTTGAGAATACAGCTGCACTACGTCCACACCTACCAACTTGCAGGCGTCCCACAACCACACACCTACACCCAAAAACTATCTTACCACAAAAGGCAATTTTCAAAACACCACAATTACCAAACTTGGTATACAACGCCCAAACTAACCTCTCCCGCACCGGCGCGCTCACAAACTACGCAAGAACCAGCAATACACCCACGACCCGCCCCCATCGACCAAAAACCGGGCAGATATACAGACGGGATATCCCTCTCTTCAAAAGTTTCCATATGGAGCATTTAGATTCCCTTAACAAGTTAGACCCAAACAGCACAGCAGCTCACCAATCCACCCAAATATCCTGGTATAGTATTTCCTTTTTCATGCCTTACTGAACTAGGCAATTTCAGAGGGGCGGGATATTCCCGCGCCCGCCCGCACGAGGCGTTCTGTGGGCGTTTTTTCCCGCGGTCGGCACGTGTTGACCAGAAACATGGGTCCGCCCCAATCCACCTCCCACCCCCGCAGTAGGTCCCAAAAATAGCCCACTCGTTTATTACCCAACCCGGTAATTCTCCAGGTTTGCCTGACAAACGCACGCCCACACTCTATTCGTTTATAAAGGCTGCAGAAACGCGATGTAAGGCAGTCTACAAGCACCCCCCACTCCCCTACGAGCTCGTCCCGCTCCTCGATATCCTCGCCCTCAACAGCCTAACTTCGACGCCACTCAAAGCACATAGTGCACATCTATAGGTATGCCTTTTATGGCATGCATGTTGCTGGTCGTTGACGTTTGAACGACTATTAATTGGCCATGTTTGTGGTTGTAGGTCCAGATTAAGAGAATGTATGAGTCGTATGATCAGCGGCATTGTCCATTCCAGGCGGCACCTATCTATACAGAGGGTATCCCGCGATCCCACTATTATCCCTCCTCTGACGGGTCCGAAGCCGGTTCACCACGCGGTGGAGGCAGTGCCGGTAGTGGCGGTTCAATCAGCTTCCCCTCGACCCATCAACAAAGTCAACATGAGCGATCTCAGCAAGATACTCCATTCCACCCATCCCACACCATCGCCCAGCCCCCCTCCAGCCTCGGGTTCGTTCTCCCTCCCGAGTATCAGCTCGCTAGTTCGTTCGTAAGTGTCGTGGGAATCCGCCGGTGTCTTTTACTGACGTTCAAACCCTTGAAAGTACAGCGCCACTCCCGAGTTCAGCGGCGACATTCGGTTGGGCAGACAAATTCGGCAGTATGGCCAGTTCCACGATATCGCCCCGCACCATCCTATCGTACTGGGACCGCCCCAACAAGGGTTTGCGCGGTCGCCGCAGGCTGGCTCGCATCATCCGCCTTCCCACCATCCCCATCAGTACCATGATGAAATGTCGGCCTCTTCTTCATCTCTGTCTTCCACTCGTTCTTCTCGGTTGGGTTCGCCAGCGATATCATCGGCTGCTTCGCATACTCCTGGATCGTCGTTCCCGGACGCAGGAGACTACCTTCGCCATCAGTTAGGCTTACCACCCGGCACACCTGTCAACCTCGATTGTCTCCCCGACCCTCCTCTGGGCCGTAAACCATCCCAGCCATACCCTATACTGATCAAACTTGCCATCTACGGAAATCCGAACAAAAAACTGACCTTAAAAGGGATATATGATGCAATTGAGAACAGATTCGAGTACTTCAAGAATGAAGGCACTGGTGCTTGGAAGGTGCACATTTTTCACTTCCCTTTGCATAGACGTGATGAACTGACGTGAACGTCGGAATAGCGCTCTATCCGACACAACTTGTCTTTAAACCAAGTGTTCCGGAACACTGCCAGGCCAATCACTGAGCCCGGTAAGGGTAGCTATTGGGAGTTGGACATTTCCCAAGGAGAGGGGTACAAACGTGCCCGGAAGCGCCGTAACAAGAAATCGCAACGACGACAAGGGCAGGAAAGTGACAGCGACAGCGCGTCAGCTGATGATGAAGAATGTAGCGACAGTCGGTCTGAGTCGCCTGTACGGAGTATGCCGTTCGAAACAGAGAATATAGCTTTCGGTCCATCCCGCACGGTTCATGCAGGTCCTATGACCCGTCGGAGTTCTCCTTACCCGCAAATTGATGCTACACAGACGCGTGTCCTACCACCTGTCCAACCTTACACTGCCGAATCTAGTCGTGGAGTGCACCCCCAAGCTTGGGCTGGCCAAGGACCTATAGGACAGGCTCCGCAAAGACAGTACCATCAGCCACAACCGTACCATTCCCTACCGCTTCCTTTTCTTGCAAGCGGCGGACAGAACAGTCAAAGTCCTCCGACTACGATCAGCCCTGTGCCAGTCGCCAACCCTATGGCATTACAGACGCAGATGAGGTATCCAGAGGGGCCTGGGAGTGTTCCTTCTAAGCCTTCGTATGCTTCGTTCGTGCCTAGTGCCTCGTCTTCTATGGCCGGATATCAAGGACATGGACAACTTGGGGGTCCCTCGTTACAGCATGGATACATTGGTGCGCTTCAGGTGCCACAGAGTGTTGCTCCGGAGTACCAAAGGTTTATACAGGGACATACGTCTGAAGAATTTGAAGGATACGATACAGAGAGCGCTATGCAAGCTTCTATGCGTCGGGGAAACCAGGGAAATAATTCTAGGCACCATGGGTAACTTGAGAAGGATGGTAGTTGTGGTAACAAACGGATGACATTTTTCCTTTCTCGCTGTGGTTACTGTTGTTGTAATAAAATATAATTTGGTTATCTATTCAAAGTTTGAGTCGTGAATATGGATGGATTAGGTTGTGAGGCCTTACGCGGGATGGTTCTTCAACCATCGTTGAATGGCAGTGGGTAGGGGGCAAGCCGTCGACTTGCCCTCACCCTCTGTCTCGTCGTACATCCGCTGACAGCATAGATACAGTTCTCGGACATACTCATCACATCGTTCAGGTGAATAAGTGTTCTTGCCCAAACAAGCTTGCAGATCGCATGCTACAGCAGCCACATCATCATGGGATCACCATCAAAATATCAGACCCCTTTGTTTTCCCCGCATGGAGGCTAACGTAACGACCCACCTTGGGCTTGACACGACTGACTTTTGGGAAGCTGCGTTAGCGTGGGGGAAGAGTATCTAAGGACAAGAGGCTTTTTACCTTTGCTTTACCTCTGGCATTCAGACCGGTCACGTTCAGGGTCGGTTGGACCTCACTCACACGAGGACGCCGGCCCTAAATCAGGGCACGTGACGTTCCACCGCGTCAGAATCTCCAACGTCTCACAGCGGTGATTGCACTTTGGCGCGCAACCAATGGGGCGTAGGGGCAACAAGTCGCACAGGGTTTGTTTGTTTTGCTGGTAATAAGGCGGAGCGGCAAGCTGATGCTCGAATCAGGTACCGAATGTCAAGCTTCGACCCGCGGCGCCTGGAATGGACGCGTCTCGACCATTAATGCAGGAAGGATCAACATGCCTTGCGCAAGAAACACAGGACACGACACTAATGGATCCGTGTCCGAGGCCGTTAAAAGGTGTCACGTTGTGTGCAACTGGGATTCAGGACAAAGTGCGTCCTGCGTTCTCTTCCTTCTTGCGGGGCGTGACTCAGTTTGTGTACCATAGCCGACACTTTTCAAGCAAGCTGTAGAGCTCGGCGCAACTCCGATGAGCGCATTTACCAGTCGCGTCACGCATCTTGTCGCGGCGGATCATGGTGGTGCAAAGTACTGGGTATGTGTCGTTTGTGACTCGAGCATGGAAGTATGTCCCTGGAGTATACGAATAGTGCGCGGTCGAGAGACAGATCCCGATTCTGAAACCGTCTTGGATCACTGAAAACTATCAGATCTGGCTCAGAGGTGACGACGTCCACTTTGAGGAGGCGAGTGCCCATTCACTACTCTGTTGCCGTTCGGCTGCTCAAGCGTGTAAACAGAGCATAAGGTCCCACAAGCTCCCAATCTTCTCTGGCGTCGTCCTATCGTTCTCCGGAATAACAGACCTCAAGTCCCAATCCGAAATAACTCGGAACCTGAAACAGAACGACGGCGTGTACCATGAAAACCTGGAAAGACCCGTCAGAATCACACATTTACTTTGCTCTGGCGGTGAAGAAACGGATAAGATGCACTATTCCAGGAAATTTAATCAGCGTGGCGAAGCTAATATTCACCTTGTTTGGGAAGAGTGGTTCTGGGACTCTTTAGAGTTTGGTGGTAATTCACAGCATGACTTATTTATCAATGATTGAATGCTGTCCTAGGTCGATTTAATGAAGCGGAGTACAATGTACAGAATCCAAGGCGACAACGACGGAAGTTCATTGTGGAGGGTGAGGATCTCCACGTTATCCGTCTCTACAGGGACTTATGCTTATGTATACTACTCTTAGAAACCCCATCGCCTCGTTCTATGATACCCGAATCCTCGTCTAATCGTATCGGAACGCAACAACAACCCTCCGCTCTCGATGAAGACGAAGAGATAGCCTGTGTCGCACACCGACCTGCCATGACAGTCCAAATCTGGGGAAGCCTGCTCAAAACCCGTGGGTACGAAATCATGAATGGGAAAGTAATCAGGGACCCATCCAAAACCCAAAACCCACCACTGTCCCTTCCCCACCTAGACACAACAAATAGGAATCCCGATCCTCTTGACTCCAACGGTATGAACATCGACGCGGCAAAAGCGAAAAGCATCATATCCACCTTCCAAAGGGCAAATTCATTTACTCCCGTTGATTTTTCGTCTCAAAAGAACCATTCCTCGCAGAGGGCCCAGCCGTTCCGACGGACGACGAGTGTGGCGGATGCGTTGTCTCAGCCACAACGACAGGCGACACCGTTTCTTGGCACGGATGGAAATGCCGAAGCTGGTCCTTCAACGACTGGTCTCCGGGGTATATTCTCTGGACTGCGGTTCCGCGTGTTGGGAGAGGCGAGATCGGGCAGTGTGAGGAGTGCAATTGAAAATGAAGGAGGTACATGGGCGTCTGACAAGGATATGGATGAGGATGTGGATTACATCGTTGTCAGGCTTGTCAGGTATGTTGTTCCCTCCTAAGGAGGGCGTTGAGTTAACGTGAACTTGCGTCGTAGTGGTAGCAAGCTTTACCGAGAAGAACCTGATGAGCCTCAGAAGACCAAGTATAGGACGGAGTGTTGGCTTGAGCGGTGTTTGAGCGAACGAGCCGTTTGTCCGTATGAAGGCCATATTACGTTCCTTCCTCTGAGCATCCAGTTGCCAGTCGCAAGCACGGAGGATATTGTCATGTGCTTCTCTGGTCTGCATCAAGATGAACAGTTCTGGTTGACGAGGCTATTACGTGCTCTTGGTCCGTCGAACGTGCCTTCGTTCCTACCCTACCCTTCTTACCCCAAAGTACAGGTATCCGACAGGAGACTGCATTTTCGCGACGTACGACTCACTTGCTGTGTCCATCTGGTACCGGCCTCAAGTATGAAAAGGCCCGAGAATGGGGTATCCCTGTTGTCAGTGTAGAATGGTTGGCGGCAATTGCCCGAATGGGGTCGATACTGCCTGTCTCAGAGTACCTTGTCACACCTGGAGCAGGTGAAACGTATGATAGTGCGGCACGCAACGACTCCGCGATTGTAGACGTTAAAGGAAAGGGCAAGGTTATTGATGCTGACAGTACGGGAAAGATGGATATGATGATGAACGATATTACGAACGGTTCGGTACTCCGACTCTCTTCCTGACGCATTTTGATGACGAAACAGGGCGACTAGACCAACTAAGGTCAATAACGAAAGGCGGCAACGACAATAACGCCAATCGTAGTACACAAGTATCGAAAAGACCATCAGAACGACACATACCCGCTCCGACACAACAACCTGAACCACCAGACATCGGAAGCATATCGTTTGGCCAGCCAAAAGGTCTCCTCGGAGGCCAACCAGACCAGAAAATGGAAGCCCAAGACCAAGGCACGACTCGGCCTAGGACACCTTCACGTAAGACCTGCTCAAGGCCACAGCGTTCCTTCATACTAGATCTGCAGTTGCAAGGAAAAGAGATGGTGCAGCCTCAGATACCATCGTCGAAAACGCCATCGCCTATGAAGCTGCCCCAGGGTGGGAGCATGGCGTCGGTGGTGTCGTTGTCCCCTATGAAGATTGACCAGGCGTTGCAGGAGAGTATTATCTCCTTGCTTGGTAAACGACAGGGAGAGGATGAGGGTGGTGGTAGGCATGGTAAACGAAGTAGACCGCAGCGCAGGGTGAGCTTTGTGTTTTCTTGACATCTCTCTGAGGGACATATGTTGGCTGTGTTTCAGTCCATATCCAAACAGTGCTCTGCGTCATCATTGAATTTCGACATTCGCCTTGGTTCTGAGCCAGATGGGATGAACGGCTTGGGATATTTTGGCGAGAAGTTCCGTGATGAGTTCGATTCTAATTCAGGAATGGGGGAGGCTGATCCTAATGGTGAGGCGCTTATGGATGAGTCGGATGTGCAGGATAAGAGTACCTGGGTTATGTATGAGGATCCTGGGCAGGCGGATGAACGGGAGCGGCTTATGATGTTGTTGAGGAATCCGAGTGAGGATGGCGAGGTTTCAGACGCGAAGAGGGGGACAGAGACGTAAGAGGCGTACTGCGAGGTGAATCTGATTTTTTAGGGCTACATTAGCTATCTACTGTAGTATCTCTGTGTACTGTACTGAATGTCTCACTGTCCTACTGCAGTGCAGTGTGACACGGTGTGACGTCTACTGAGCGGCGGCGGCGCCGTCCCCAACGCGTTTCGCATCGACCATAGTGAGTCTCCCGCGACGCTTGCAACATCTAAGCACAAAATTTAACAACGCGCAAAACAGTGGACGAAATATCGACGGGCTCCGATTCTGACTACTCCAGGTATGTCGATTCTTCTGATCCCAAAAACAACGTGGTTGGCTGCTGGTATACTTACTGACGGCACATAAACTTTTTTCAATAACAAAAATTAGCTCGGTGTGTTTGCTATTTTTCTTTGTAAGATTACGCTGGGGGAACCTGATCTATCGCACCTAGTGGATTTCCTGGTTTCTGTCCTCGAAGGGGAATGAATACTTTTGCGAGGTCGACGAAGATTTCATCCTGGACCGGTTCAACCTCACCGGGCTTAACAACGAGGTGGCGAATTACTCCCAGGCGCTGGATCTCATTACGGATACGCTAGGTGGGTTGTGTCTCTGTGTGTAGCATATATGCATCCTCTCTTCTTTTTTTTTTGGTTGATGATGTGGTTAGAGATAGAGAGTGAGAGAAGCTGATAGTCTGATTGACACAGATGACGACATTCAAGATGATCTACGTGGTTCGTTGGATGTTCAAGCAAGACTCTTGTATGGTCTTATTCATGCGCGGTGGATCGTGACGGCTCGTGGTCTGCAAAAGATGGTACGATGTCTCTTCTCACTCGCCGAAAAGAGAAGCGCAAAAAAAAGTAAAAAACATCCAGCTAACCTTACTGCTATCTCTACAGCTCGAAAAATACAAACGAGCCGAATTCGGCCGCTGCCCGCGCGTCTACTGCCAATCTCAGCCTCTCCTCCCCGTCGGGCTTACCGACGTCCCCTACCAAAAGTCTGTCAAACTCTACTGCGGACGATGCGAGGATCTGTATTCTCCAAAGTCGTCCAGACACGGGTCCATCGATGGTGCCTATTTTGGTACCACGTTTCCCCACCTGCTGTTCCTCGTCTATCCGACTCTTGTCCCGCCGAAGAATGGCCCTCCTGATTTCCCAGGGCCGGCTACCACGACTCAGGTGGGGAGCACGGCATCGTCGGAGGGGAGGAGTAGGCGTAGAACGAGGGAGGAGCTTGAAGTTAGTGCTGCGGCATCTGAGGGTGGTGGAGAGGGTTTAAGTACGGCTGCTGTTGCGCTCAAGGCAGAGCGATACAGGCCTCGGATATACGGCTTCCAGATTAATGAGGTTGCAAAGTTGCAGAGGTGGCAGGAGGCGGTGAGAGATCGGTGAGTACACTCCCTTCTGTGTTTTTGTTTCCCTTCGTGACGTTTTGGCGTGGACTTGACGTGATTTTAATTAGACAAATTGCCCGTTTGGAGGCGTATGAAGTACGGCAGCAGCAGCAACAGCAGCAGCAGCAACAGTCATCGTCACCGTAATACTCTGCTAGGAGTTACGCCCTAATGAACGTTTTCTTGTACTGAATAGGAAGTGAATGGTGGCCATGAACCTTTCTTTCCTTCTTTTGTTCTTATGTTGTTTTTAAGGCAACCTAAAAAGTTCTGGCCCATCCAGGGCCCGCACAATCGCCAGCGGTCGAGGTGTCAAGTGGGAAATGTACGTAACCCATTTGTGCAGAAAAGCTCATCGCCATGCTGCAACGTTGGTTTATTTTTGTCGTCCATATTCCCACTCACAGCATGCCACAAAGACAATAAAAATATAATTAGAGTGCGATCAGGGTGCTGTCCCATGTACTGCGGTGAGCTCAGCAAAGATGGTCGCGACAATAAGACTTCATTTTGTGTCGAGCATTTCCTTTCCTCGCATGCCCATGCCCCGAATTATAAGACAATAGTGGCACACAGCATACAGCAGCGCGTATATATGGCCCATGCTCTGACTGCTTCCTTCACTACTCAACTTTTCGTTCTTGTATTCCAGCTCAGCCAGGGCGACCTCTCTCTTTATACGCTCTCCATATCAATATATCCTACCGCGTTAATACACACACCAGGCAACTCTTGCCTTTGCCTGATTCTTTCTTACCGTTGCGAAACCCCTGAAATAAGTATGGACGTGTTTACCAACATTTCATCGTTCTTCACAGTGACAAAGGATGATGAGTCGAAGAAGCCTCCCGTGGACGAGGAGCGCGGGAACGGGAACGGTGGAGGTGCGTACTGTGTGATTGCATGAGGTTTTAGTATTTTGAGGATTCAATAATGATTTAAATTTTTATGTGAGTACCAGTTCTGTCCTCGATCAATTCTTTGCATGCTGAGCAAGCGCAGTGGTGGGCTTTTAGGTTCTTCTCGCCCGGAATGAGGAATCGGTTCTTT
>JNHY02000293.1:0-15426 GCA_001691755.2 Amanita polypyramis BW_CC | reverse complement strand
CAAATTACTACCCACTTTTCCACACTAAGATTTTGGCAAGTTATGACTGTTTCATATTGCATGGGTTTTTTTTGGAAAATTCTGATGCACACCAACTTATCATCTGAAAAAGGCAGTAATTACTGAATATATCCATTACTAGTAATATATATCAATACCTCTGAAACATGCACCTACTAAACTCGGTCTACTCCAAAACGAAAGGGTAATATAATCTGAATCTAATCCACTACTTCCTATGTTTTTTGGCTAAGATTTCAGTGAGTTATGACTGGTTCATATCGCATGTTTTTTTTTTTTTTCGGGAAATTCCGACGCGCGCCAACTTATCAGAAAAGGCAGTAAGTGTAAATTGATACTTGAACAATGTTGAAGAACTTCTATGAGCAATAGCTCGTACACATATATCGGTGGTGTTTATTAGAAAGTAATTATAATGTTGATTACCGTCACTGCTCCTACTGACTTGAAAGCGCACCAAGGCTCTCCCATAATCTTTATCAAACATATTGGATCTAAATAATGGAAAATATATATATATCGATGACATACCTGCAACGTTTAAGCAAAGCAGCCGAAGACACAAGCTGTTTTATAAGGGGTGCATCCGCCTCGGTCTTGTCGAACAACATCTCAAACCGTCCGCGCCATCGGTCCCACCGAGGCATAATATTCGTTGGGTCCATCTTGATATTAGGGTTCAACGACAAAGTAAAGTCCGTAATTACTTGTCCAAAAGCATCAATAAATGCCTCGTTGTGAAAGAATGATGGGTCTGATCGGCCACCCCTATTTCGAGTTTGTCAAATTCTTTGTTATTAATTTAGACGACGTACGTGGAAGGAAAGTAATATGCCTCATCCATTCCGTGATAGGCAGGAGAAACAGCATATTCACTCTGTGACGAGGACAATAAGCCATCCAGAGATAGAGCCACCTATGAAAGAGCAATTGTACCTTGAATGCTCTACCAGGGAAAGCGCGCATCATATAATAGGTAGGGCAGAGAAATGTGGCTGCAGTTGATCGATGTCTCAACCAAAATACTTTTTGATCAGGAATAATAATAGCGGCATACCATCGGTCATAATACTATTCGCCTGATCGGCAGGCGATCCAAGCCCGGAATATTCCCTGACAACGGCTTCAATTTCGCTTCCACCGAAAAGCGGGAATAACTGTGCGATATAATTGGTGATGTCGGCAGTACTTTGGTTAACAAGTATATTGCCCTCGCGAGAGACGGTGAGACCCAGTAGCATTTTCTGTAACCTTTTTATGGCAAGCCAAGACAGGAAGTACTTGTTAACTCACTCCGTTTACCTTGCCGGCACGCAACGCGAGTGTCGGCCGCTGCGTAATGAATGTACCGTCGACAACAGGAACAAAGACGTGGGTGCCGTAGAAGACGCTAGTGCCAACTTTCGTGTTCGCATTTTGAAGTCTTGTCACGTCCGTATTCCGGAGACACTCAAGACTGTTCGAAGAGGACGAACAACTGCAGACAAATCAGAGTTAGCGTTGCCACACCTTGCAATTATCAGTGATTAAGTGTACCCTGTTTGCGAAACCACCTCATCGTAGAGAGCCTAAACAGAGGCCTTCATTGCATTATGTACACCGGACTACTTGTAGTAGGCTTACCTCAGAGATAGGGTCATCGTATTTGTACTGCGAGGGCAAAAAGAGCGAACCAACGATCACACCGCGGAACAAAGGTGGTTGGGTGTTCCCATTATGAGCTATGACATGCTGTAGAACAGAACCAGCGCCTGACAAGTGTCAATCATTGTAAAGACTAGATACTACGCGAAAAACGGACCTGCAGAGCTTCCCCATATTGTGACCTTCCTGGGATCGCCCCCGAACTTTCCGATCTGTGATACCAAGATTAACGTGCAGTTCAACGCGGGGAGGCGTTGGAACGAACATGCTCTTGAACCCACTGCAAAGCAAAGTGTTGGTCCACTAACACAACTAATCAGGGTTCCAATAATCGCGGGTTGACAAAAATAACTCACACAACCCAACATTCAGGTCACCACCCTCCTTCACTGCTCCTCCGGGTAAGAAACCAAAAACTCCTAGGCGATATTGGATGGTGACTACCACCATGCGTTTTCCAGATAGCTCAACGAGATTGTCTCCATTGTATTCCGCGGTAGAACCAGCTTGGTATCCGCCTCTAAAGCAACATATATCGAGGTCTATGTTGCAATTATGTCTTGGCTCACGCACCCATGGATAAAGACAAGAACAGGTAGCAACTCGGACGGATCCGTTTCGGGCGTAAAAACGCTATTTAACTGGTCAAAGACCGTCCAAAATTGAGAAACATTTGATCTTACTTGAGGAACAAACAATCTTCAGACGATGGAAGAGCATCGGAACTACTCCTCTGTACATGGAAAGCACCACTTGTTTGGAAAGTTCCGCTTCTGAAGGGACTTGTCGGCGCCAAACCAAATCCCGGAAAGTTATAGCAAGCCAATGGCTGGGTATCAGCGAGTTCTATTCCCGGGATTGGAGTCGGCGGTTGAGGTGCACGCCATCGCAGGTTTCCTGTTGCATTTCGCTGTTATATAAACATGAAATGAACACTGATGTAAACAGGAACTCAACCCGTAGGTGGATCGGCATAGCGTATTCCCAAAAAGTACGTGTTATGAGAGGTTGCGTTAACTACACCAGCATATTTCGCATAGCCAAGGTCCACGATCAAGGCGCTCGATTTTGTTTCAAAAACGAAAACAGATGAAGCAAGCAAGATTCCCAGGATGCACGTGGAGATCGACCGCTGCATTGTCCCGGATACTGGATGGTTGACACTGCAATCATAACATTGTAGGTCGGCATTTTATAGCATGGCAGAGTCACCGCTGATAAAGATTACTGTCACATATCGTATTGGTGGAAACGCATCGCACGGGGGAAAGTTTTCGAACATGGATGGGCGCAATGCGCCCATGAAATTACGTCCGTAAGGATGCCATCAATATGATCGTAGCATATATCCAGCATTCCATCAACCATCTGAGATAATTCACGTAAAAACCGACGCGCCCGTGCAACTCACCGAAGAAGGCGGAGTCATTTAGACAACGGCATCAGAGCCGGTGGGAGGATCTACATTCCCCATTTATTTACACCTGTTTAGAAACTGTCATGGTCCGCTGCCGTTGGAAAGAAAAGTTTTTTCTCCGTTTAGGCTCTCAGGCCAACCTCGTACACCAGAAATCATGCCATACGATGAAACCATCACAGAGAATGCAGAAGATGTTCTTGCACTGATTCAAATGGCTTTGTGAAATTAGGTATGGAGACGAGACGCAGCCCCGTTGTTCATTGGCCTTGAGGAGTTCCCACATTTACATTGACACTTCTGCTAGATAACATGTACATATCACTGTCGGTTGCACGTTGCACGTTACAACCGGGGGACCCGATTAAAGACTGGACTTGGTGGGTTTAGAAGTCATAAGGCGGAGGCCAGTATTAGCGGCGTACACGACCGCAAAAAAGTTTCTGACTAGTAGTTATGATAAAGGTACGTCGGGGGGATAGAATAGCGTACTTAATCCGGCCGTTTCATAACGTTCTGACGTCTAATTGAGATCCTGTAAAGAGACTCCGTTCGATCTAGCTAAGCAAAATAGATCTTGAGTGTGATGCTCAATCTCATGCCCATGTTCGTACAATCCGCGCAGCGCTCCATTGATCACCTTCAGAATGGGTCGACTACGCTCCTCTACAGTCGCAGACAGGGGTTCGCATCCGCATGGAGCCAAGCTGCGAAAGTGGGAGCACCGGTCCGGGTAGTTCTCCAAGGAGCAAGTATTCCCATCCAGCATCTGTAAGATAAATCAATGTCATGGCGAGGTAGCACGAATTGGGAGAACGCCCTGCAAGGTGTCTCAGGTCAGACTAACGTGCCGAATTTATACTGTAGTTTGCAAAGTCAACTGCGCAACCGTGATCGGACGGACTCATCATAGCATAGGGCAGGCATTTGTATGCATTCGAGGATGTTCGTAGCGCTTTATACCGCAAAGTAATGAATGGGGGAAGGTGAACGTGGTTCCCAATATCCTCTCCGCCTTTGACAGCCAACCGGAATAAATCTTACGGCAGATAATTATTCCTGACTGAAGCGTTCGTAGGATCCTCGAAAACTTGATCTAGGAGATAGCCCAATACAAATGGAGTTTCAACGTTCAAACGGAATAGGCAACGAAGACAAGTTCTATTGAGCTGGGGACTTTTGCGGGATCGCGGCGTGGGATAATAATGTCGGCATTTCCCAGAACATAAAACGAATAGTACGACAGCAAGCCGTCAAGGAGATTGCCAGATGTCCTATACCTAGTGACAGGTCCCGATGCTGTTCCTTTGATATTCGCAAGCAAGTAGATCCGGGATATAGATATCCCAAAAAAAATAACATATATATATCATAATTCATTGGTCGGTGAGTTAAGCTGTTGTTTCCAAGGTATTCTATAATGCATTACGGAAATTGCAACTCCCTGCCACTTCCTTCCACTCATCAAGGATTTGGATTATATGTGTACACTTGTTACGAAGATCACGTTCGGCATCTTCACCTAAGACAAGAAGCCCTGGCCATGGTTTGCCCTTGGCAACTCCCTCGCCTCTAACGGTATCAACGAGTACTTCCATAGCTCTAGCGGGATCGCCATTTTGTGTGCCAGAAATTAACGCGAGCCGTTTGAGGGCGGAAGCACGAAGTTCGTCATTGCTAGCGATAGCGTTATCGGAGTAGAAATCATAAGAATAGATGCCCTCCGTACGGAAGGCACCTGGCGCCACATGCAGCACACGGATCCCAAGCGGGGCCAGTTCTGCAGTGAAAGTTTCTGCTAGAGCTACGGGGATGGAGTAGTTAGATAATACCAGCCATGTAGGATAATGCTCGAAATACCGTGTACAGCGGCTTTTGACGCGGAATAAACTCCTAAAAAAACTATAAGCCTTTAAACCTTTGATCAACGTAAAGGGAAATTTACCAATGCCCTAATTAATGGCGTCGTGTGTGGAAAAGACTCGTACAATAGGCGACTTACAACTAATTCAGCTTTCCACGCTGAGCGGCTTCCAATAATGACCAGAGTCGAATCTTTGCGCTCTTTAAGGTAGGGCAAGCAAGCGAGAGTTACGTCCATCAATCCAAAGACATTAGGTTCGAACTGATGACGAAGCAGGTCCGTTCTAGGGGTCGTCGTGAACTGTTCTTGGGGTGTAATTTGAACTTGCCTCACCCTCCTTCCTCCAGGAGACCAGGATATCCATTACCTGAGAACGGCTCCGCTAACGCCCTTGCAAAACCCAACCGAAGGGCTTACCGGCATTATTAACCAGTACATCGATACGTCCCCAGAATCCCGCAGCTCGACGCATCTTTTCCTCAATTGATTTCTTCCCTTCCGTTACGTCCAGCGGCATTGTCCTGAGGTCCTTGCGCAAGGATTCATCGTAGCTCTCGAACAGTTTGTCCAACTTTTCGATAGAGCGTGCTGTAGCAATGACTTTATCGCCGCGTGCTAGCACAGAAGACACCAAACGACGACCAAAACCCGAGGTTGTTCCTATTTACACACAACACCAAAAACCTTCTGATCAGCAACTGCTAGAAAATTAAAAGATCCAGTGTTAACATACCTGTGATGAGCCAAACCCTAAATGTGCCTTTGGGTACCATCATTGCCCAGATTATCTGGGGAGTAATTGTGTTTCAAGTAATACAAGAGGACTGTCTGGGTTGCTGCCAAGTTCTGTAAGCCCAGTTAAATATCGTCATCCGGGAATTAGGTACCCGGGATAAGTGACACGACGGTCGCAGCGACATGGCACGTGCGGAGTGGAAAAAACAAGCTCATCCCCCCACCGCCTAACGGAGCTGTCACTTTTCAAGAACCCTTATCCCACGCCCGGCGGTGGTTGTGGGATGTAAGAACTGAGCCCCATGACCAAAAAGGTTCCCTGGCGGTTGTTTTTCCTTATCGCTGCGAAATTTCATTCTGATCTGGAATACATACTATCCGCTCCTGAAAATTTCCTCCCATAGGGCCGGATCTCGTTGCACTGATAATGGAATATCTATTAGATTGACGTACCAACAACATCCCGAAACCTTCCGCGTAACATTGCACGATGGTTCCGAGTTTGAATTCGTTGTAATTTCAAGTTGGCACGGATCTGCGCGCGCAAGGCTGCGGTAAGAGATTGAATTTCCGATCAGCCATAACTTGTTTGACTTTGTTGACACCGCCACCTGCCTTCGTCTAAGAGCAAGACTAAGATATCACCTTCAGGGCGCAACATTTGCTTTCGTCTTTGCTTCTCCGCTTCGTTTGTGCCCAAGGAAGTACGGTACTGAACCGATGGGATGGTTACCATGCCGCTGTGAATGAATTAGATGGACTCAACTTCTCGGAGCTTGAAACGCATACTGGTTCTTATCCGAATTACCAATAAAGGTACGCGGATGCATCAGCATACTGAAATTCGAACGTGCTTCTATCCGCTCGTAAATTTCATGGTCTTGGTCTTTTTGGGCTGAGGGTCGCAGCCAGACCACAAGAAACTCTGAGATCTAGGTAGGGACTTTAGGTAAGAATGGGGAGGGATCAGGGTTCATTGTGACTGAGAACAGCGCTCCTAGCCCACAACCAAAAAACAGAAACAAAATTTAATACAAGATCGCTTGACGAATTCCGAACTTTTATGCGCCAGCGGCATAATAAATGATAACCAGTCTGACCCGAGAGTGCGCCAAAACTCCCCCGCGACCTCGACCATCCATGTCAGATTATCACAGAGACCGATGATCACTCAATCAAAGCAGTTGAGACTACAAACCCTTGGGTGTGTCCGCCTTGGCGCTAGAGCTTAGCAACGAAGTAAAATTCGTAAATGCTTGTCTACAAATATCTCGTGCAAATTTACCCGTGGTGAAGATATTCAACCTAGCTGCAAGTAAAGCCACGACTATACTCCACCCGGAAAAGAGCGCATCAACTAATAGGCAGGACAGATAAATATAGTCATGGTCAATCAATCCCCCTATCAAAATAGTCGGAAATTAAAACAGCGCCGTTCCGTCGCCCATAATAGCATTCGCATAAGCAGCAGGCGATCCAAGGCCACAACCCCCCTCACCAAAAGGTGAGAACATCGGTACCTACATAATTGGTGATATCGGTCGTGCTTTGCTTAACGAAGGGGTAAGTGCCGCTTGAGACCACCTGAAGAAAACATCACAAATTTTCTGTTGCACTCTGCCTTGAAGATTCTAAATGGACAGCACTTTACCTGTAAGCAGCATAGCATAGTGTATTCCCAGTACCAAAGGAGGACCACCGTTCGCACCAGATTTTGTTTCAGATTCTACGTCACGGCGCCATAGTTTATTCGACGCATTTACTGTTCAACGTCAACGTTCAGGGCTTTAACCTAAGATGATTAACACTTAAGACTGCGATCACCGCGGTCTACGCCGGCGTTTAGTGTTGTAAAGCATAGACGACACACAATATTAGGTACATGTCCAACTAACTGTGGCGTCGGGCGCGAGGATGATTAGCTTTCCGACACGGACAAGCACCACGATCCCAGCTTGGAACTGTTACGAAACGACCAAGGACACGCACGGACTCCATAGCCGCGGTTACAGAACAGGTCTAGCCCTAAAGATCATTGTCGCTGGAGACCCTTGTGTCGACGCAACAGGTTCTTCATTTGCATTTGGGATTGGAGATAAGCTCAAAGGATCATTACGGGACGGGCGATCCGGACTCGTCAGCGTCATCTGAGCCAATTCAGCCGGGATGTCCGTCCTTCACGACAGAGGCAGTAGCAACAAGGGATGCGCGCAGCAAACGGCAAAGTCCGAACGATGCATTTGCTTACACTTGTGCGTTACGTCCTAGCATACCATACATTAATAGTACTAAATTACAAGTGAGTACCATATCCATATATAAACTACATGAATCGTATACATATATTAAAGCTCAAGCTCAAGGCTCGTAGATTGGCGGTGGCTTCCTCTTATGGCTCCAAACCCGCCCTAGTCCCTTCTTCCCAACAGCCGTCTTACCAGCAAGATCGTCATCACTCAAGTACCTCTCCGATCCCAGAGACGCAGCACTACTTTGCGTACCCAACTGCACTTCCCACACCTGGGCACCATCTCCGCTTTCCAACACACTCGATGATATCTTAGGCGTTGCAGACACGCTATCAAACTCATCGGGCGACTCGACGATGGTTCGTAAACCAAACTCCGCAAGCTGGATATCGCTGCTCTCATCTAAACAAGGAGAAGATCGGGTGCGATAACGTGTGCGATGACGTATGTACGAACGTTCCTCTGGGGTGGCTTGCTGCGTCTCCTCATCGTTGCAAATAAATGACTGCTGACTATGGTATGGGTGTGGTGTGGCGGGCCTCTTCCGCGGTGCTTTATGCGGGCTTGAGAATGAGATTGAAATCGAATCGCGGGCAGAAGCAATCCTTGACCTTTTAGGGCGTACCGGCGTCGACGCCGGCGTTGTCGATGACGGGGTACCAGCCGTCGTCGTCGTTCTCTTCGATGCGGGCTCCAAAGGTGGGAAACGGAAACTGGCAAAAGCAGCCGGCGCGGTCCGTAGCCTTTCCTTTTTAACTTGGCGTGTTTCAGTTTGCTCCACAACGCCCTCTCCATCCGATTCCGAACCACTCTCGTCGCTCCGTTTATCGGGGAAAACCATATTAACAGGCACGTCTTCACCAAATCGACGTTGCAAACGCTCCATCTTCTTGCGCCGCAAGTAATTCTCGGAAGGAACTGTGAATGTCGGTGAAGGTGGTTCAAGGAACTCAAGAGTGTCTTCATCATGGGAAGACATGCTAGAATGACAGAGGTCCGAGAGCGAATCGTCGTCGTCGTCGTCCGAATCATCGGATTCTGTAGGTGGGTGCGAAGTAGGGTAAGGGAAATCTGCTCTTGAGCTAAAATTTGATATGGAATAGAAGTGGATCGATCGTGCAACGCGAAGAAGAGGCGGTCTATGCGCAGGAGTACGCTTCATCTTACGTCTAGGCACTCCACTTCCCATGAGGCAAGCGTTATTGCTGCGATGCCACCCGTCTTCATCGAGGTCCACGGACGACAAGCTCGTCAGGATACGCCGTGTGGCATTGTCAGGTGCTGTCGCCTCGGACTTTCTAGACGGCGGACAAGAAGAGTGGGACCATTCAGAACAGGCCTCCACCGACGTAGCCACCGACGTATTGTCCAAGTTCATAAACCCACTGCCTTGTACCGATTCAACCTCACGACACATGGACGCGAATTCCGAGCTGAGCTCACCTAATGATGCGGTGGCATCTTCCAGGTCATCAACAAGTTGAGGAGTGACACCAAGAACCCGACTGAGCTTCTTCGCAGACCGTCGAAGATGTGCACGTTCCGCCTGTGTAAGAGTGTTGAACGTTGGCGGAGGGGGAGGGAAGTACACTTTCTTGACGGAAGTCATTTTGCAAGCACGAGATGGAAGTAAGAAGCAGGGAGTGCAGGTGACGTGCTCAGGGGTCTGCAAAGCTTGAGTACTTGAATGGTGGTCTATAACTCACGGCTATTGACGCCCCTGTTCCCGGAAACTAGACCGGGTTAATTAAAAAAAAAAAAAAAAGGGAGAGAGCGGGAGGGATCCGGCCACAATCCAGAAGCTTGCAATTGTTGCTAACGTGAACGAGAACGTACTGGGGGGAAAAGTGCTTCCAACGATTATTTATTATCACTACCCCGGGCTAACGTTCCGTATAGACAATGGCAATCGCGACACTGTTAGATCCCGTGGTTCCGAGTCTTTTTGCCTTTTTGTCCTGTCCCCACGTGTCATTTGTCATCTGGCATCCAAGGATCTCTGTATATATGTAATGTAATGTAATTACTTGCAGTACTCACCGACATATCAACCCTTTTTGACAGGCGTTACCCAACCACAGACCTTGGCGCCTCGACTCGACTCGACTCGATTTTTTTTTTCCTTTTTCTTTTTTGTACATCCACTTTGGTCCACTCGTTAGCGATAGGTGCATGCCACTGCGCGAACCCTCGATAATATCAAGGCCTCAACAAGCAACGAGCAACGAGCGTCGCCGTCGGCCGGTACGCACAATCTGCCAGGCCAGTGACCAAACGGTGGTGGAAAAAGAAACAGCCGAAATGAAAGAGCACAGCCACGCTTGTGCAACTCTGCGCCAAAAACTTGCAATTCAAAAGCACACACACACGCACGCACGCATGCAAAGCCTCGGATCGTTCACTTAAATTCCCCCACTGACGTCCCTATTCAAATTTTAAATCCAGAGTTGTTATTGATAGGATTGACAGCGGCACCATCGATAATCATTTAATCATTTATGCCAGCAAATACTTTTTTTTTATTACTTATTTACCTTGCCAGAACTCTGTGATTCTCTCAGTGCCGTGTCATGATCAGTCAGTCTACGTCTACGTGGACATTTGACATTTGGCACCATCCATCAGAATCATACTCAGCCGCTCTCATCTGTAAGCATGGGCCAGAGTGTTGTTTTACTCCCTTCTTGAACTGATTCTTTAGACACAATAGGTGCATTATGCATATCCGCATCGCATCCGTGTTCATGCAGGGCGCCACACGATACAATAGAGATGGATAAAGGTAGTCATGCCCAACCTGAGTGTGTGAACGTCCGCGGATAATCGATTAATTTTCAAGCTCAAGTGCCACGTCAACGCCAGTGTGAATCGACAGCATGCATTAATGCATTGGTTCCTTCTCTTTTTTTATGCACAGCAACTATAGAACACTACCTACACGCAAATCCGCATCCAAATGTCCCGGTCCGGGTATAATACACAATTGTAAAGGATCTACAAAGCCTGGGCATTCGGCGTCCTTCTCTTCTTCCTTAATTCATCTCTTGGGATTACTTTTCTTTCATACAAAGTCGTGACCGTGTGCACGTGAATAGTCGACTGCATTCCTCAATTGTTCGAGAGTCAAGAAGATCAAGATGGTTGTCGGCTGTAGACGCGTCCAAGCTGGTAACCAACCCTTGAACATGAACATGGGACCCTCATTCTTGAGAGATGCTTTGATGACTCCC
Organism: Amanita polypyramis BW_CC; assembly: GCA_001691755.2. Lineage (NCBI taxonomy): Eukaryota > Fungi > Basidiomycota > Agaricomycetes > Agaricales > Amanitaceae > Amanita > Amanita polypyramis. The sequence continues at coordinate 4,266 of JNHY02000293.1, read as the reverse complement.
AGAGTAGACTAACGACTGGTAAGCAAAGTACCCTACATCTTTTTTGAACGACTTACGCTTGAACCAGGTCCCGACGCATTCATGATGCGGCTCTATTTCGGCAAGTCAAATGATCTATCGGAACGCAAAAGGGGAAGAATGCGGACCTTTAGGACATCAGCTGGCGAGCAAATAGTAGTAGCAACAGTTCCCTAAGGTCACGAAACCATCAGCACCCATTAAATGGAAACAATCTACAGTACAACTCACAGCAGCGAAACTTGCAGTGAAGTGACATGCGATGTTATCTTCAAAGTACGCCGTCTTCAGTAATTCCGCCTTGAAGAAGTCATATCTGCCACACAAATGGTCAAAAGCCCGGCCGATTATGGAACACTCGACGTACGACGCCAATTGACTAGCATTCATAAGAATAGCACGAAACACATTGGGTCCCACTCCTCTGGCCAGGGCTGACGGGCCCTCTTCACGGACCATCTATAATCCTAATCGTGAGGTTCCATTCACGCAGCCTGCAAAAAAAGAGATGTGTATATCGGCAGAAGTATGCCAACGTATACATTTGTTATCAGACAACGTGCGCCTGGTTTTATGTTCACGCGAAACCCACGCGGTATTGACACAGCCTCCCCCACACTCCATATAAAAGATAGAGTTATTCGGGGAAATGCACCCGGTAGCCGAAGCGAATACAGGACAGGGGTATTCACTCACCCTGGACAATGCATCCAGACAATGCTTGTAGTTGAACCTCTTCTCCGGGGGCTTTGCAAAATCGCCTTGTAATCGCACCATGACGATTTCTGACGCATTCAATGACGCGTGGGTGACAGGAAATCTGATGGGAAAGAGAAGCATACGGACCTCCCGGATTTCCAACAAGGCCAGCGATACCGCCAGCTATTGAAGCATGAATAGAATTGTGGGACGATAGGACGTCAGATGCTTACCCATACTTCCCGCCGCCGCTAGCTTCCACGCTGGGGCATCCTTCCCAGCCCCTAATAGCTTTTTACTTTCATCGTACGCCCAGAACCTACACAAAGAGTAGGACATCTGTCGTAACCAGGTTCCCGTAATGCCGTCGAATAACCCACGGACGCCTATAAGAACATTCAGTTGACGATATCAAGCGCATATAGTAGGGTACCAACCAGCCGTTCTGACTGTTTTCTTAATACTCTCTACCATTCGTTTGTCCCCTGATGCCTGCAGACGGACCTTGGTCAAGTCTAATGGACTGCGCGAACGATTAGACTATATAGTAATACATTCTTGGCATACAATGCTCACTGTGTGATAGAAGCAGCTATCGTCGCTGCGACACCTGTATAGTAACGGATAGATAAGAGGGGGGGGGTCACAAGACACTACAACAACAACGAACCTCCCAGCCAGAACGGATAAGGCTTCTTCTGAGGCACAGAAACAGTAACAGGCGGGACCCCAACAGCGGCAACTTGCTGGGGCGGCGACGAGGAGGACGACGACATTGTATCTGAATGTTAGTGGTGGTGGTAGTGGTGGGTGTCGGAAGTACGGCACAAGTGTGATTTTTATAGCAGAATATCGGGATCGTGGGTGTCAGATCGCGTGCGCAGACGGAAGCCAATGAAGTTGTGGGCAAACAACAACAAGAAATGGGACTGAACTGACAGCCGCGGTGAGAATTATAAGAAGAAAAAAAAAAGAAAAAACAGAAAAAAGAAAAAGAAAAAAAGTGTTTAAAATCTGGGTGAAATAACCATTGGGGCTTACACCCGGACCCTAACTCAGGCGAGAGTTCCTCGATTATCTGGTCTGCTGATGACGACACTCAAGCCGGCACAGCCCGCTTCGGCTCCTGTATCTCCCGGTTTCAGGCAGACAACACTTATCGCCCTCACACACAACAAAAGCGCCGCACTTGTAATAATAGTTCACTCGCGTAGATAGTACCAGCGAATGCTATAAATTACAGCTCTGGGACTTTGCAATAAGGAGGGGGGTTAACCACGGTCTTGGGTACACGCGTGATTGTATCAGGGTCAGTCGGACAATCGGATACGTATGTACCGAGGACAACGACGGCCGCGGGTACTTCAATACAGCTCACAACATGCTGGATGGGAGCGACGAGTAAGAATAGGAATAGGAATAAATTACTATCAGTACTTATCCCACTCCACTGGGACACACGACTTCTATTAAGAAGAATATAAACCACGCTAAGAACGTATCTTAGACACGATCCAATGTCCTTCCACGCCTTCCTTGGCTCTAACAGCCCCACGCAACTTCTGTTGTTCCAAAAACTCGTCCAATGAAACAGTAAACGTCTCCGATACCGTCGACTGCAGGCACAACGATCGTTCAAGCCATCTTCGCGTATTCATCGAATCCGCACGACACACCAGCTCACGATATGCCGATCGCATGACCGTCCACGCACTATCTCTAGCTTTCGCCCGTAAACCATCCACGGCTGCTAAAACAGCTGAAAGCCCTAAATTTCCCTCCGGTTCAGAACTCTCCTGTTCTAGGACACGCAAGATAGTAGACCGTCGTGTTTCTCTCTCGAATGACACATGTTGACAACTTCGCAAACGAGCTGCAAGGGAAGTAAGCCACTTTCGTGCTGCTGATTCTTTTGGGAACAAGTGGTGGGGAATGAAGTTCAGATACTGCTGGAACGGAACTTGAGATGGGTACTCTGTCAGTAGATGGTGCATAGACGAAACAAGTATCGCATGGACTATGTTCCGATGCGGGCCTGGGCATGAAAGATACAAGTCGGGAACTAAACGCGGCGCTACGGCCGACGCATCGCGAAGAGAACCGAACACGGCAGCCAAGAACAGCGATGTTTCATATACTAGATAATCTCTCCAGAACAGTCTAACATTTAACAGAACAAGCGCCACATACCTTCCAACGCAAAACGATCTCGACGGGATACCGATGAAATGCCCTCCCGCAGTTTTCCTAGAAATATGTGACTTCGCGTCAGCACCAAAAAACGTGAACACTGTTCAGACTGACGAAACAAGATCAACACATTCTCTTGTGCCTCAAGTCTATGCTTCATATCTGCTTCCGTCTCTAAAGAGCGACGATAGTACTTTCGTAAAACATCGTCCATCTATAATAGAAAAAATCACAACATCATAATTTGGAACACCTACCAAATCAGTTCTCAAACCTTTTTATTGATAAACTCCCTATACTCCTCTTGCACCTTCCATTGCTTCAACCTACACCCTACGCTCTATCATGACACAGCAGGTCGTGTACGCAGGTTATCACTTACTCATCCCCATCTTTCCCTAGTCCACTGCTCCGACTCGGTGAGGCCATGAGCTCCATCTGTCTTGCTTGGGGTCGTGCTGCTGCATTCCGTCCATGGTCTCTCCAGCTTGATGTATGTTGCGTCCCGGTGTTCTGAGATGCTCTGCGAGAACCTCGCGGAGACGGCATGACGACCCTGAGCAAGGTGTAAGGGAAATCAACATGTACAAACACACCGCTCCGGCTCTACGGGCCGATCTCATTAGGTACAAACTTGCTCTCAGCTGTGTGATTACGGTGGCAGTTATACTCGATTCATGATACATCTTCCTCCAAGGCCTCCACCGTCACCAAACTAGGTGTGATCGAACTAGCACAGAACATTGCCTACTGATACATGTACAACACCAAAAGACAGAAAAGGAGCTGACATATTGTACTCCCCGCGTAAATCAACACTCAAACCCCCGTGTCGCAAGGCTCGCACACTGTCTTCGTGCTCGTAGTTTTTGCTACGGTCACCGTAGCAGGCCTGACCGTGATAGTAACAAAGCTGACGCTGACAGAGCTGACAGTAACCGTCTTTGTTTCCGTCGCCGTGCATGTCGAATCCGTAACCGTGCTCGTCGTGTATAGGGTCGAAGAACAAATCTCTTTGGTGGTAGTTGTCGTCTTGGTAGCCGTACTTGTGCAGGACGCAGCTGGAACACTTAAAGTGATGGTTGATATGGCAGGACCATTAGGCGTTATCGTGATGGTCTTTACGGATGGTATGCCAGGCGACAGAGTCGTGGTGGTGGTGACAATCTGAGGAACACCAGGAGTCGCTGTGATAGAACTGCCTGGAGGCACTCCAGGAACATTAGGTATCGTCGTGCTTGAGCCCGTCGGGGGAATAGCTGGTGTACCCGGAATCGTTGTGGTAGAGCTACTCGGGGGTATCCCAGGGACATTAGGTATCGTCGTGCTTGAGCCCGTCGGAGGAATAGCTGGTGTACC
>JNHY02000292.1:0-15600 GCA_001691755.2 Amanita polypyramis BW_CC | reverse complement strand
TATGAAACAATACTTGATATTTTGAACTCTCAGTTCTTACATTTGATATCCTTTGGATATTTTCTTGATTTGCTTACTGTCTCAGTTTGTATTAAATACTCACAATTGTATTGCATTCTGATTTAAAAAAAAAAAAAAAAAAAAACTTGCAACCATCAAATGTGTTCTATTATATTTTGAACAACATGGCACAGTCAGGCAGTCAAATAGCAATGGGGCACCAAGGAAGGGCAAGCTGTGTGATGTGGATCTTGAAGTAATACAGTATCCTTTCTTTGAACTATGACATTGACTGATTTTTACTATTTGGAAGCATCATGCAGCAGCCTGATTACTATCTTGATGAATTGCAAGAAGCAGAACACTCAGCAGAGGAAAAAGACGACTTTAGACTGGGTCATCAAGCTTCTCAACCTCTACTCAAGTGACAGCTCACTCATCTTATGACGCAGAGCTCCAAGCCATTCAATTGGCTTTCGAACACTTGAAATTATTACCATTCAAACGAGTTACACTATTAATCGATAACAAAGCGGCAGCGAGAATGATATGGAAGACAGATTATCACAACTTACAATCAGTTTCTATCAAAGCGATGGTTAGTTTTCGCCAATGGACGAAATTACTTACAACATGAATACCTTCGACTAAAGTTCAAAGGAAGAAGGATATCTCCATCGCTGGGATCAAGAAAAAATGCGTTCATCATTGCTAGTAAGGACGACATACGCATAATGAGCAGATTAATAAGATAAAGTAACAAACCATGCACCAACGGGGGAATACAGACGAAGATTCTTCCCTAACGAACCAAGAAATTGCCGTTTTGATGGCGAGTTCCACTCTCGCACACACATTCTAACTAAATGTTTACAATACGAGAAACGATTCAAAAACCTTGAATACCTCTGTCGAAGAAAGAATGGACTTGAAGAATTAGGATCTTTTTTGGAAAGGAATAAAAAGGCGGTCACCTTCGGTGACGCGCCTGAAGGAATTGGATAACTTTTCTTTGTTCTTTTTGCTTTTTCATTACTTAAAATTTGTCTTTTCTTGAACGTCTGTTCAGTCACATTTGATATCATTTCAATATTTTGTTTTGTTACTTACTGACTCAGTTTGTATTAAATAGTCGCAATTGTATTGCGTTTTGATTTAAAAAAAAAAAAAAAAAAGCTTCTCAACCTCTTCTCCAATTCTTCCGGCGTCTCTTGCTTCTTCTGCTCATCAGTTGCGAAGGCAGCAGCAAGTTTGGAGGAGGCGCGGGAGCCCGCGTGGTATGGGACATGGGGCGTATATGCAGAAGCAGGCTATGAAACATGTTTCGCCAGGTCTTCTGTGAGTTTCTGAGCGTCCGCGCCGGCAATGCGGGAAAGGAGGGTGTATCCTCGGAGAATCAAGAAAGAAGGAACAGCCTCGATATCGAACGATTCTGCAATTTCCGGTTGGGATTCTGCCTCAACATGCACATGCATAATGGATTATTATTATCTTAGAGTTATGTACAATATTCACAGGTTAGCCAAAACCTGGTTCTTCTGAGCCAATGACGTGCCAAAAACGGAACGCATTGCCGCACTCACCTGTGATACGAGCGCTTTTGGACACTTTTTGGCCAGCTCGAATACGACTTGGTTCATTTGCTTGCAGGGGTCTGCCCACGGGGCCCRAAAGTTGATCAGAGAGACCCGATTGAGGTCTTCTGTCAACAGTCGGGCGAGGTGACATTGGTGAAATCGCTTGTCGATGCCCACGGCATTGATGATTCAGCGCTCGTCGTTATCGTCGTTGTAGCAGTCGCGGACATTGTATTATATATGTATGAGAGAGATTGAAATGGGCGTGTGGGTGTGTGTGACGCTAATGGCGAAATCCGTCGGATCTAGCCGAACGTGTGGGAATGTTGTTTGGTGTGGGCCGATGAGCCGATGAGCCGACGCACAACCGATATGCGAAAAGCCTTACACGACCAGCGGCATCTCTAACTCTAAACCCCAAATACAAATTGTCTTCTATCCCATGACACTGCATCAATTCATGCCACACCAGGGCGTGAGCATACACCACCAAATACCACACCCCTAACAAAGACACCTTTCATATGTAATTAACAAGCCCGGGCCCAGATCGCTCCAGCCCAGCCAGTGGCCTCATCAATACTATTTGTCGTCCACTCCGTTTGTCACAGACCCATGCACCCTCGATCACCATTCACACACACACAGTATATTCATAACACACCGGCCATGATCACAGCCATTCATTCAACATGTTATGCATATTATAATTACACCCATTTGAAATAAACAATACATATGCCAGCAACACCGAAACACTGCTGTCGAAGCGATGAGGAGTACGTGCGTGTAGGCTATTTCCCGGTCAACCCGGGTTTTGTGCTGTCACAGGTGGGTGGTGAATATCGCTGAATGGGGAAGGAGAACTCGCATGAAGGTGCACCAGCTCGCTCCTCTCCTGCTGGCGCGATCCAAACGCATAGCGGCTGTCGAGTTATACAGTCACCGACTTCTTACTTGCAGAAGCCTCACAAACTCACAGACTCGTACTTAACTTAAAGCACCTTGGACCCTGCCTGATTCTGAATCCATATCATGATATCGCATCACTACACTTTCATCAGAATCAGAATCAGAATCATCAGATATCAATATCGTTAAATCTAGCGTTCCGTATTTTCAAGATAGTGATGGAACTAAAATAGGATTACCAAGAGCAAGGACATCTATACTCTTGCTCGTGACAGTACGCTACTTGGTTCTCGTGTATTGGAAATACATAGTCTGCATCGTTCAAAAAAGGTCTTTAGAAGCAAAAATCCGAGCTTTATTCTCTATCCGTATAGTCAACTGGTCATGCATAGTCACCAAACAAGCCGGTATGGCTGGGCAGGAGACAGTCTGACACCACTCTTTACCGATTCGCACCAGGTCCCGGTCCGGGAGGCGCTACAAACGTAAATGTAGGTAACGACGGAGCCGTCATCGTCGGGGCACTCATGCGCCTATGCCGGTCCGACAAGTTCACAATATGCCTGTCAGGGTGGCACAATGCACGATGTGGGTGTTGCTGGGCCTCCCCTATCAGCCTCCCATGGTCAACGTACCCACTTTCTGGTAAAATGAACGGAGGACGGTCGGGGACCGACATGCTCGGTCTTGGATGCATGTTCCCTTCATCAACGTCCGCGCCGCTGTCATTTCTACTCCCATTGCCGTAAACGGGTACCGGAACACCGGAAGACGACGCCAAATCGGGCATGGCACCACCAGCCTCCTCGGGCGACAGCTGCGCCCGTTTCGTGTTCGGAGGACCCAGTGCATGAGAAGGCAATCTCTTGAACGACGGCCTTTGTGCCTCACGATCCGACCCTCCCGATCCCGTACTATCATCCACCGATATCGACGATTCGCGCGATGGCGGGCTCGACCGGTCCTGCGAAAAGCCCGAATGCATGGGCGGCAGCCTACCAGACCAATTTGCCATAGAGATTGGTGGCAGAGTGCTTGTGGCACTTGCGGGTCTACTTGAGCCAGGAGAATAATTGAAACCAAGAGCAACCGTGTCCACTTGAATGCTTGGGACTTGAGGACTCGTAGCCGGTTTGTTCCTCCTCGCCCTCGGTCCAAGACTCAGCATTGTCGGTGCCTTGCGTGCCATGACAGCAGCTTCATACGACCTCAAGTCATCCTTCGCGGTTGCGCGCACAGGTGATGAGATATTCCCGTCGTCAGGGTTGGCACACCGTCCCGGGTCTATAGAGGAGGGCGATTTAGTACTGGGCAGTGAAGCGACGCGCAGCCGGCGGGAAGTGCGGGGAGTATGGCACTGGGACTGCGGGCCCAACGCATCATTGCCAGAACCCGCTTGGCCAGAGCCGCCTAGAGGCGTCCGAATGCATTGTTTCCAAAATTCGCGCAACTCACGTATTTCAACCTCCCTAGAGGGCGTCGACGCGGCATTGCCCAATTGTTGAGGCCCCGATTGCTTCGACGGCATAGGTGTTTGGTTGGGATCATCCGTCCCGAGCGTCCTTAATGCATTGTTGGAAAAGAACGGTGCACCATCATTAGCAATACCAGTCATAGCATTAGGATCGTCCAGGGACATGAGGCCAAATGCGGATGAGAATCCTCCTTCCTGGCCTCTGTTTGGATAAGCGTGATCACTGTGTGGAGCAGCGATAAAGGGTCGTTGTTGATCAGGCGACTAACGTGTGGGACGGGTAAGCCATGAAAAAAAACAATATAGAAGCGAGTTCGACCCTTACATATGGTTGATGTATGTTGATTCCCTCCATAGGGAGGTGAACGGACGAGGAAGTAGCGGATGATGGCACTGATTGAGACGTGACACTACCTTCTTCGCTATTGTAGTCAGATGAACCCCTCCGGTCCCGATGGTTTGTGTATGCGTTCGGATGAGGGTAGGTAGTGTCACCGGTCGTGGGGATCAACATCGCGGCACCCATGTAATGTTGCGAGAGCTCAGCCTGCAAATTTTTATCTAATAGAAAAAAAGCAACATATGTAAATCGTACTATACATCAATAATGGGATCCATTACCATGTATGCTCTCCGAGTGATTACTAGGAGAAGATGTAAAAGATGGATCATTCTCTTGTCCCCATGTTATCCAGGTGGGCTGGCGGGGATCAGTATAGAGTCCAGGTATCAGACCTAATTCAGGCGGAGGAAGGGACATCGGCACTGACGACCTTCTGTACGGGTCTGGTTGCGTTCGGTATTTCGCGGCAGCAGCAGCGAGGTCTGGGTTACCGCCCATAGAGAGCGATGCTGTAGGGTCCGCTGGCTGTGGATAGATTTGCGAGAAGTCCATCGGTTGTGAGTATATGCTTTCAGCCATTGAGGGAATAACCATGGGCTGGGTTCCCAGCGAAAAGTCATCCGCATGAGAATACAATGACAGACGAGAGGGGCCCGATTGCGGTAGCGCCCCCGCTACGGGTTGGGTGGGGGTACCGGCCGGACTGGCCGCTGCGAGGGGACGAGGGTTGTGGCCAGGACCAACTGGGGCGGTCTGGCGGTGGAATTTAACATAAGTACATCTGTATTTGCGTTGGATGCACTTTGCTAAATGAGGAAAGGGCGCCAGAAGTCAGTGCCAAATATTCAAAAGGGGGTAAAAACCGGACATACCACAGGGGTTTGACCCATCGCACGGAAGACTGGACTGCACGCACTGGTCGCAAGCTTGCTTGGAGGTGGTTGCCCGTGAAGCGGAAGCGGGGCCTCTGCGACGGGAACCGGCGTTGGAGAGTGGCTTTTCGTTGGCGTGACACTTGTTACAATGGCGGGAGAGGAGATCGCTTGATTAGGGGGACAGGAGTGAGTGGGGTGTGCGGAGAGGGGAGAGGAGGGTGACATACCTTCTAGCAAACTGATCCCCACAGTACAGACACTTGTAAGGGCGGTCACCAGTGTCTGGAGGAGGTCAGGGGCAGGAGTGGGTAGGGGCGGGGGCGGACTTACGGGAGCGCATGTGGCGTGCGACATGCTGGGGGCGGGTGAAGGTGGCCTGGCAGACAGGACACTTGTGCTCGCCGGCCATTTGTTCTGGATGAGAGAAGAGGTTTGTAGTTATTTAACCAGCCATTGATATCTGCCAGACGTCACTATCCCACGCTCCTGCCCTTGACGACCGTGGCCTCCCCTCGTCTGCTCCCCACTGCACCTCTCTGCAGACGGCGGGCTACTTCCCCCTCCCCTTCCGTTGTCCCTCCCCTCATCCCCGTTCGACTTTCCGCCCAACCGTTGCGGAAATCTGTCCACTGATCCCCCGTTCCCACATCAATGACGTCATATATGCGTCTTTTTTCTTTTAAACTCACCTTGGGTGTGCTATCGGTACGAATACCTCTGCCTTTGATCTGCTCAGAGAATGGTCAGCTTCTCGCCTCGTTGCGTCCACCTCTTCTCTGTAGCTGGCCCTCCATCACCACGAGGGAAAGCATGTGCGTCTAACCTTTTTCATTTTATCTCGTGGGAAGATCGCACGCGACGATCGCTCGCTGATGACCGCAGAAAAAATGCACCCCAGAATAAGAAAAACCAACACTCACGGCGTCAGGTTATCCACCCCAATATACTTCATGTCCACGGGCACGTAGTGCTTGTTCGGCAACGTGTACGTTACCCTTGTAATACCTGCATTCTCGGCGATGACCCTCTCCCCCATCTTGTAAAGTGTCGCCTGTCATCCAATATGCCCATCGTCAGCGCATCACACCCTGTTACCGCAATGACACATAAAAAYAGCTCCATCTTCTGATCGCGCGCTTCACCCTATTCCGCAGCACCCGACCATGCCGGGGTTCCTCGTTTATTATTAAGAAGCCGAACATAACGCACCTGCACGCTGGCACTCTCATCCTTTGCAAATACCTCCAACGTTGCCTTTCTTGCCCTTTCAGCTACTTCCTCATCCCACACGGACCCTTCATCGAACACGTCTGGCACCACAAGCTCCAGCTTCTTTTCATTTTTCGGCCTAGTAATTGTCACCGGTGTGAATGTGTATTCAAGATCTACTGCGGTAGAGAAGATCCGGTCGTCCACCTCCGCGAGTGTTGTATATTCGTCTCGTACGAAACCAGAAAACGCAGATCCTGTACTCTTTAAAACTGTCACACCGCATTGACAAGGTCCGTGCACGTGGGAGTGAGTAGGTGGGAGTGACAAATGGGTTTTCGTCGATAAGAAAAATAGGAGCACAGTAGAAGGGTTTGATCATACCCAGTAGATCTGTGATACCGGCTGACACTTTTGCATTCATTTTGTCCGTCCCGTCTGTATTTACCTGTCAATGAATGAATAGAATTGTCAATCCAACCCAATCTATCCGCCCGAACCAGTTCAAAGGATGAAATAACAACGCGGCGATGTCATCAGCAAATCGTCATACCCCGTGCTGGCTTATGCGAGCAACGAACCGAATAGAATAGTAGCGTGTGAATCAGCACTCACCTCAACCTTGACAACCCTCTTGTCTTCCCCATCTCTGTAGAATGCATGTGGATGTTGCACATGCCCTTGATTTGCTTCAACTGAAATCCTCGCCCAGCGTAGCTGCTCGATAGTCACGAATGCCTTGTGCAAGTGTGCATACTTTGACACAATGTGCACTCCTAAATGAATTGCGAATCTCTCTGCATTGAGGATGTGAGGCGACACTTTTGCCAAGTCTACTCAATTATGAGAATAGCCAGCCAGGGAAGAGGCGGTAAACTTGCAATAAGTGATATTCTTCACTATTCTCAAAGTAAGTGCATATCCCCATCCATTCAATCGAGAACAACGTACTCGAATCAGTGGCAACGACGACTGAATTATCTGCCTCCGTGTAACTGTGACAAACCGTGCAACATCGTTAGCAACTGCCAAACATTTTAAAAGTTCAATGATAACTGCGCACCTCTTCTGAATATCTCCCTCAACTAAAATTGTAACATTGTATTCAACAATATGGTGCCACTTCCCATCCCGGACGACCCGGAAGACGCGGACGTTGGTTTTGCCATAGCGTGCATGGCTGAGATAGGAAACATCATTTGGACCTTGAGATGACAGCAATACGGTCGACATGTTGATGGTAGCGACGATAGGGGGATAACTTGACTCGTAGTAGGTAGGGGGCAAGCTGCAAAACGACTTTTTATTCAAGAATAGCTGGTTAGGAGCACAGCAATAGGGATGACCTTGAGCGAGACGAACGGAACCAGGTTTGGAAAGCCGGGTATTATATAGTCAGTAGAGTCTAGACCCAGGATATACAATCTGTTTCTCCATCGATTATCAACACCCTGGCCTGGTAGGATATAATTGACACTGAAATGAACGAAATGGGGAAACATCCGGCCAGTGGCGGAACAAAGACATGAAAATGGTGTTCTCACCTTTGAAGGCAGGGATAAGTCGGTTGAGGCGTGTAGGGGAGCAGACAAGTCAGGGATATACGTGTTGTTATCGATATTCGGGGGATTATAACAGACGCGAGGAATCACAATGGAAAAAGGAACGCAGGTTGTCAGCGATAACGTGTGATGGGGGGGAGGGTCCCCTCCACCCACTTGCACCACCAATTCATTTATATACCTTTGGATCTTGTCGATGGCTACCGTCTGCCGTGAGACGCGGAGCGCTGACAACTCGTGGCCATAGTGGTGCCATCCACACTAAGTACATATATTCTGGGTCTTCCTTTTTACGTGCGCCGCAAACAACCAGATTGGGGCCTGGGGACCGGGGGCCCTGGGCGTCCAGCTGATTGATGATTGTAGAGTGTATGCCGCTGCGCGTTTTTGATTGGTTAGGACGGTTTGTGGGAGATCAAGTCGCTTCATATATTTGTCGTTGGCGTGATGCAGTCTCGGGCTCAGGTCCCCGCGGCAGGAAGGCATGCGTACTACATACATGCTATGGGTGGGGCTCCCTTTTTTCACTTTTCTTTTTCTTTTCCTCCGACGGTTTTGTTATTTCGGGAATAGACTTAGTCCGTAGTTGGTTGGATCCACGGGATTGACTGACTCGCGCGTGTGTGTGTGCGGTGGCGTCTCGCTTCGGCGAAACTTTGGGGTTGCCTTATAGCTTGCACGGCGTAGTCAGACGGGCTTTAGCTGTTGTTACGTGAATTTGCTGTGGACGACGGCCTTTTGGAGTGGAGAAAAAAAAAAGTTCTTGGCTATCGTGTAGCTATTCTCGTACTCGCCCCACTACTGTAATCAGTTAGTCGTCAAAACCAGGAACTTCGTATATGCAAAACAGCCAGTAGTGGGTAGCCATAGTACCGGACGACGCGCGAGCCATTTGGGCAGCCGCTGAGCAATAGCAGTCGTATCTACTAGTACTGGTGCCAGTGTACGTTGGAGCTTCTCATTTTGCAATTTCCCGCAACATCTCCATAGAGCATCGTTGAAGCCTTTCTGTATCCCTGTCAGGGGCCGCAGTATTCATTACTGTCGTGGTTGGTAACAATTTCGCACTCTAAGTGGAGTGGAAACGCGCTATATGCGGAGAGATGAGTCGAGCGCCCACTCCACTTGCTCCAACCTTGACATGTGGTATCCCACACGGGGTAACAAGGCCCCAAAGACAATCTGATCCTTATTGGTAGGCAGAGGTTTGTTGTTGACGCTGGCACTTTTTTTTGATATAAGATTGTCGAAACGAGAATAGACGGGTACAGCCAGGACCGTATTCAAAAGGAATTATTGCTCGATCAGGTATGTAGCGCTGGTCCGCCTGGGTGCTTGAAATGTCTTAAATCTACGAGACCAATGCTGTCGCTCTCATGCGCGTATCTTTTTTCTTTTTTTTTTGTCTCGGTCATGCTAACATCTAGTTATGTCTGGGTCCTCTACCACCGTCAACAGATTGTGCACAGTATACTTTTCCTAACTTTGTTATGGTGCACACCCCCGGACCGTACCTGGGGTAACTTTCCCAATTTGTCGATGCCTTACACCTCTGCAATCTGGCCAGGCGCGTGGATACCTCACCGTTTCCCAAACTGAACCACTGGGGTTGCATGCCCGATGGTGCGGTCGGATTTGACGCAGAGGATTTTCTTCCGAGTTCTAGGAAACCAAGAGACAAGACTTAATTTTATATGCTCGTGAAAAAGTAGACGAGGCCGGCTTCTCGAGTTCAACGAAAAACTCTGAAACTTAACGACGTGTCTTTTGACAGTGCTCATTTCAAAAAGACACGCTACGGACGGTTGGGAATTATTTGACTGCGGTAAGATGGTAAAGAAAAAAAAGTGTTTTGATGCTTCACCTCATCTTTTAGTGCCTTCGCTTCTGTATCTCAGGGCTCTATTTAGTACTGAGCCTGATCGGGGATTTGCAACTTTAATAACGCGGGTTCCCGCCATTGGTCGCTCAGCGTTAAAGAGCATAGCTCGTTTTAACCACTACGCTGAGGACATTATTGATTATGGGCATACGGAAGGGTAGGACCGGGAGTTGCCTCTTGCAGGTCCCAAGCAACTACAGTTATGCTCGGCTACCGATGATATTCTCAGCCAACAACTGCCGCTGATTACGCGCCGGATATTGTAAACGATTAGCCAATTGTATTTGCTGACAAAGTTCTGACGACGGCGTCGCTGGACCATACTTAAGCAGATGAGCTGCCTCGTGCAGGTCCTTTTATGACAAGCTGCTTCTCGAATATTCGCTGTTGAGTTTGCAAAACTCACAAGGCTATCGATCGTGTTTTGTAAATCCTGTACACAGGCTTATTGCTAATAGAGTGGGATTCGGCTTATCGTTGGCCGCAAGTGTGCTGTCATGTCATCGAAAGATTCAGTGCCTAGCCCACACTTGAAGAGATGAGGCTTGGCTATGCTGTCGGAAGCCGGGCCGGCACATCGGCACGATGTTTGGTAAGGCTGTGCGGACCAAATAGGTGAATATGTAGCCGGAACAGAGTATTACAAGCCTCAGGAATAACAGATAGGCGGGTAGCCGGTGACTAGGAGGACACAGAACCAGCAGGTGAAAGCGGAAACAGGGCAGTGGGGGGTGAGTAAGCGAGTGAGTCAGCCACCGGGGACAAATAGAGGCAGACAGAGGACGCCGTTGTGCGGCTCCGCGCCTGACCAGCGACTGACGGTTGTTTCTCTCTCATTCTCGTTATGCGCGAGTCCAACTTTGCCTTTCCAGCCCAGAACAAGGCCTGCGTGTGTATCAGTGCCCAGCTCTATGACAGACGAGGTCTTTTTTTCTTTCTTTTTTGTCTTCTGACACCCTCGCTGATCATGACGTTGCTAGTGCTGGACACCACCGCACCTTTGCCCCTCACAAACTCCTTACAGCACCTCCAGTATCTCACCAACACGTCGCCCAAGATACGAGAAATCATGACCATGGATGGCGGTCTTGAACGCCTCATCAGCATGCTATGGGATTTTTGTCTTTCTCCGCCCCTGCCAGAGAATCCCATACTCGTTTATGGTCTTACCCCGCCAGGATACCGCCTCCCAAAATCACCTCCAATATTGAATCCCACAAACTTTGACAAACATGCTGCCTTCCGCTTTTCTCTCGCTTTTCAGTGTGTCGTCAACATTGGAGTGCGCGGCAGTGAGCCGATCCGGTGCCGCGTCGTTCAGGCTGGTGCATTGGATGTAGTTGGCTGTGTTCTTGAAGCCTGGCTTGCCAGTAAAGGTTTTGCTATTGGCCCCAGCTCTAGTGCAACGGGGATACCTCGTGAAACGCGAGAACAGCGTCAGGCGCGGAGGGCAGAGCAAAGACAGCGTGAAGAGGCTGCTGCTCTCGCCCGTGCCCTTCAAAGGCAGATCCAGTTTGAACACCACCATCAGAGACTCCAAAATGAACAGCTTAGGCTACATCGCCCTCGTAACGTGCAAGGGATCAACATTGAAGGGCCTTTCGTTGTATGTATAGCTAATCTTTCATTGGAGTGGGATATGATCTGATCTATCTTTAGGACGAAAACATGGAGCTACCACCTAACCGGACTCGCGCGCAACCTGCCATGCTTATAACAGACGGCAGGCAGGCCAACAATAACAACAATAGCGATAGTGAACAAGCCAACGACGGTCCGACCTCTGCCATCACACCTACAACCGCTGGCAACCCAACCCGTGATCGTAGTGGCACTATTGTCGCTCGGCCAGTATGGGACGAAACCAACCTACCCTCTCCTACACGCGGTACCTTTCAGCAGCATACCCATATCAATCCCCAACTTCTGCTCAACCATCCTCAACCTCAAGTGCCCACACCTTCTACTTTGTTCATAACCGAGGTTACCCAGTACAGGCGTAACACCCCTTCTCCATCCGCATCTACCGACACCTCTCGCGCTGAGACAGAAACAGAAGATGAACCGGAGCACGATGTGGATGGTGACATCGACATGGACCGTGTCTCACGATCTCGTATCGCGAACACGAGCACGGGAACAGTAACTTCTCGAAGAGCCGATCGCGAGCAGCGTCTTCACATTAGTGCTTCCCTCCATCCAGGCCAGCGGCTCGGGCACGGGCACGGGCACACACAGCTCCAGAACTTCACTGTATACCCTCACAACGCGCTGAGTCCTGGATCGACAGGATCCACGCCTGCTTCGGGGTCCGCTTCTCCTTCTCCAGAACGTGCTTCACGCCCGATGGGGATGGGCATGCGTAATCCTACCCGTCATCAGGCTCGCTTTGCAAGTCCTATGGGAGATCGCGGTGCAGCGATGACGATGGCTATGCCCAGCGTTGGAGGCGATGTAGATGCGCACATTATTATTTCTGACGCTGTCGGTGGTCCAAGTGTGGTCGGTGACAACATAAACATGGCCATGGGCGTTGGGATGGGTGTGACCGTGGGTGGCGTTGGTGTTGCGGGTGTAGAGGATGGGATGGAGAGTTTACAGGCCGCGAATGATGACTTTGCGATGGGCGCTCCTCCTGGTGCACCTGGTGCGATTGTGCTGGATACGACAGAGGTTGGTGTCCCGATGGAGGACAGCACAATGGGGGGAACACCAAGGGTGCTTTTGGGGGATGATGAAGGGAGGAGGGTCGGAGTATCAGGGGTGGACTCAACGCCTCGTGCGGGCATGGTGGATCTTCCTGAGGAATCCTCGGCGTCTGCGAGTGGTCTTCAGAGAGATGCATCTGTCCGAGCAAGACCGGCTTCAGCGGGCGAGGGTTCGTCAGCGTCTGGTCCTACTGTGGCTTCTACCTCACGAACTGGTACAGGATCTGCGTTTGACGCTGAATATCTTATGTTGCCAGGGGTGAACAGGATGCCGAATGATATGCAGGCTCAGGTTCAGGCGGCGATTGCTGCGGGCCGGTTTGACATGGGGGGTACAGCTGCTACGGCAACCAACGGGAACAATGCCAACCCCAACGTTAGAACTATCATTCCTGTTGGCGGCAACGACGGCAACACCAATGCATCCACTTCTACTGCTTCAGGTTCGATTGGTGGTGCGAGTACCGCTCCCACTCCTACTCTTGGACCGTACAAGGATGAAGACGTCCTCCTTGGGCTTCAGCTCCTTGCGTATCTGAGTAAATACCCACATGTCAGACAGGCATTCTATAAGCCACGTTCGTCGTTCCACCCAGCCAGTTTGGGTCTTCACCAAGCCGGTCAGGCTGAAGTAGGTGCAGGACTTTCTACTCGGGAGAAGGAGAAGCAGAGGGAGGCTGGGTCAATGATTCCAGGAGGAATGGGACCAAGTGGGAGTGCGGGTCAGGGATTCTTTAAGTCCTTGGCTGGACGAGGGAGGGCAGCATTGACTTCGGCTGGGCTGGGGGGTGTGGCTGCATATGGTCCTTGCACTCTGGGTGTGAACCCGAATGGCATGTCTGGCTCTGGGTCAGGGGCGGGGAGTGGTGGTGCAGCCGCGGGCCCTTTCTCTGCGACTGGTGCAGGTGTTGCATCGGCAGCTCAGATGCGACAGACCAACGTGTTCTCGCTTGTGGAGCGGTTTACGTTCAAGCCTAGTTCGAATGAGGCTGATTTACCTAACCCACCTCCGAGGCTCCCAGCTGAGATTCAATACTGGGCTGGTGTAATTATGCGTAACGCGTGTAGGAAGGACGAGAGTCGGGGTGGGATCAGGCAGTGCGCGAACAGTGAGTGTTGTCATCGTTTTCTCTCATTTGGGATTCGCTAACGGTGGGATAGTGCTCTGCGGACGCTGGGAACAATATCCGAGAGAATTTGCCAAGTGCAGGAGGTGCCGCAAGGCCAAGTACTGCGGAAAAGAATGTCAGAGTACGGCATGGAGCGAAGGCCACCGATTCTGGTGCAGTGCAAGGGATGCAGATGAAGACACTGGTGGTGGAACTGGTGATCGGGAGCGAGATCGGGACAGGGGGGATAGAGATGGACACCATAGAACCGATGCAATGGGTCAACCAGCTCAGGGGCAGCATCATCATCACCAACATCAGCGACACGGTGGACACGCTGCTGTGGATGAAACGGGCGACATGCAAATGGCGGTGGGTACTGCGGAACGGGATGCTGCACATGCACCTACTACCTTTATACCCATCATAGCTGCGGGCGGTACTCCTGGTGCCACGCAAGTTTCTCCGAGAGCGGAGAGGGCAGCTAGGCGAGAACGGGAGAGGGAGAGGCGAATGAGAGATTTGAGGGAACTTACTGCGGACGTGACCGTCATTCAGCGACCCCCTGGGTTTGGGATTGACCTAACGATTATACCTCCTGGGTTTCCTGCTCGTACTGTTCCCCCAGCGCCTCTGCAACAAGTGCAGCAACAAATGCAGAACGTGAATGGAAATGGAAATACCCAAGCTGGTGCTACGGAAGTTCATCAAGGCACAGGTCCGATCGCGGGACCCTCGCATGGTCACGGACACGATCGTGGACATGGGCGTGGCCATGGCCAATTAAATATTATGATGACAGAAGCAGCTGTGCAGCATCAACAGAGGATGATGCACGAGCAGCAAAGGATTGTGGAAACGGATTGGTTGCTTGTCCACGCGCCTCAGGCTCAGGTGGTGGGTCCAGCTCAGGGTGTTTGGAACGCCATGACGGATATGCCAGGTGAAGGAATTCCGGGTGAAGAAACTGATATGGTCTTGGGTTGAACGTTTTTTCTTTAACGGTGAGTGTGATTGTTCTTGTGTTGTTCCGACGTGGCGGATTCTGATGGAGACGCAGAGAATGGTACTGCGTGAGGGACATAATATGAAGCGTCGATTTGTAGTCCACCTTTTTCTTTTTTTACATGCACACACATACTCATTCACACATACGGTTTTACGCTTGATACTCCTATTCTCCCCTTCTCTCCCTTTCTTACCTCCTCGTCCATCGTTCCATTCTCACATAAACAGCTTCCATCGACATGCCAGTGTATAGCAGTTACCCCCAAGGCCCTTGCTTGCTCCTACGACGACAAATTCTTTTTTTTCTCACTACCATCACCACCATCAACCAATATTCATACCTCGAGCCAGTTATGCTATTCCTATTCCAAAACTGTGCTGTATCATCTCATCGTTTGTTTTTCTCTCTTTACGACTCGGAATAGTAAACAATTTCCTTTTTTTTCTTGTCAATTAAATTTGTTCGATGATTATTGAGTATACTGAGGTGCACTGGGTGTTGTTTGTGAGTATAGTAAAGCATTCATTCATGTCGTGGGTCAAGACCGGGGTTGTGTTTTCCCATTTTGGAGGCATCATGCATCAGGCCTCGTCGCCTCGGAAGCTTTGTGATACGTGCTGTCTTATTGTCGTTGTACATCAGTTCTGTCATTCATTTTCGAGAGTGCATGTCATTATCCCACATGGTAGAGCCTCAGCATAAGGTCTGTCCATGTACATTATCATCTTCCACTGCTCACTGCTTTGGGCAAGCAAGCACCTTCCAACCTTCAAGGCTGCCAATTGCAACAGGCCACCAAGCTGCTTGATTGGATTCTCCAAGTAATAACTCAATCATGTCTTTCCTACCAACTAGCTCAATTTGAAGTGAAAGCTGGCTATCAAGATAAAAAAAAATCCACCCAAAATCCAGTATCATACATTATTATCACAGTACACAA
>JNHY02000291.1:0-15716 GCA_001691755.2 Amanita polypyramis BW_CC | reverse complement strand
AAAAAAAAAAAAAAAAAAAAAAAAAAAACGACAAAATTAGTCATACCGAAAATCGAAATATCTGCCTTTAGACCCGCCGCATTAAGGAGAGTCGGCATAACGATAGGTAGATACGGTTCGAATTCGGGCCCCATAGCTTGACAGACTTTTGCCCACGTCCCAATGAGATAATGTTGTAACTGGGTATCCCCGGGATCTATTGGGCTTTCTAAAAAAGGATCCGTCGGTACGTCCTATTATGCGAAAGAGTAAAAAGTACCCACTTTGTATTCGCACCAATGATTCGACAAGTGCCGTCGAATCTGGCAAAAACATGTCCCGGCCCACCGCAATAGCTTACACGGCTAAGCAAAAACCACCCCTGCGAGCATGTCTACTGAAACTCACCAATAAGACCTGCACACTCCATCGCCTTGACGCGCAACTTGCGATACTCTGGCCCATCCGCGTTTCTCAGGATATTCAACAAGAGCGGCATTATGCTCGCATAGTGCTATGACGTACTCCGACATTAGCTATACCAACTCCAACAACATACCAGACACCCACCTTGCCAAAGGTAGCCTCGCTCGCGTCCGCCACCATAGCGAGCGTTGTAATAACCTGTTCTTGTACGTATCGATGTACCTGTTTCCCCGAAGACCCTGGATTTAGCAGCCTTAATAGCCGCTCAACAATCGGATCCAAGTAGGGAACAAGCGTGTCTCGTTCGACACCCTCGCAAAAGTTAATGAGGGCTGCGGCTGCGTGTGAATGTACTCTAACTGATGGTTGGGGGAAGGAACGAAGATAAGACGATTGGGCCTCACCTTGGTTCTGGGTCTTCTAAGGCGGGTATGAGCACGGAGAAAATCTGTTGGTGGTATCTCTCTTGGATAATCTCCTGGAAATTATTAGGTTAACGCAACTCGTAGTCGATATTGGATGTACCTCAAGATCAGTACATAATTGTCCACTTTTCATTACATGATCAGCCTCTACTACATCCAACGATCCATTCACTTACACACACTGACAAGCCGCATACCGCACGCGTGGATGCGAATCGCGAAATGTGGGAACCACCATTCTAGACGTTTTCAATACATGACCCCGGCTATCCAGAGAGAAGAGCCACGCACTCGACAATTTTTCCCAGCTCATTTTGCATAACCTGCTCCCCCCCTACCTTCAACAAACGTTTCCCAAGCTGAGAATAAGCCGCACTCACTCTGCCTGTACCCTCTCCAATTGCAGCTATTGCCATCAACCCAGCATGTCGTACTCTCCAGTCAAAGTTGGCCAGCATCGAGGGTATAAACTGTGACCCGGACTGAGAACGAATCATGATCGGAGTACATACACAACTCACCTGGAACGCAGGGGGTAACACGGACCGTCCACCCAACGCAAGTGCCAGCCGGTCTAATGACTGTTCATATGACGCGGGTGGCGACTCCGCATCTGCCGAACCCGATCCTGCGGAGGGCTACGCCAATGCTCGACTCGGGCGCCAAGAAGATATGCGCAATACTCACATCTTCCCTCAACCAAACCTCCAACGCCTCCACCTCATCGTCCAGCTCACCCATTCCCTCCAAACAAGCACGTACGATTATGTCCGTCCATCCAGGCACTTTTTTCACCATGGCCGGTTTTGCTTCGGACAGACTCACCATGAATTCCAGTGCGCTTAGTCGAAGTATTGATTTCCCATCTTCATCGTCACCGGCGTCAGGTTCAGTCAGGGAAGTGGAAGTTGGAGGGAATACGAATGCGGATTGAGGGTGCCCATCCCCGTTTACATTAGCAGACGAAGAGGAGGAAGTGGAAGAAGAATATGAATGAGAAGGAAACGGTCTCCCAACTGTCGGCGTTGGTCCGGAATCCACTGCCGGCAAAATCAAGGCTGGCAAAAAGCTCAACAGTGCTTGTAAATGGGGTTGAAACAAATATGGGTGGGAGGTGCATAATGGGGTGAGAGTCGTCAAGAATTCAGCAAGATGGAAGTGGTACGTGGTGTCAGAGTCTGATGAGAGTGGTGGGGAGGGTGTTACTCTGGGATTGGAAGAGGGATGGATGTGGCCTGTGTGGTATGCAAGGGAGGGGAGTGTCTCGAGCATGGGGTAGAGGAGGGGATGAGATTGAGAGAGTTGGTGGGCGTCAGCTGCGCTGAGGTAGGCAACAGAGGCAAGGAGCGCGGCATGCCTGACCTAAGAAAGTGGGGGTTCAGCGTCCAGCACTATGGAACGGATAAAAAGCGACATGCACCTCGATGCTATGGATATCTTGCAACCCTCTTTGGAACACAGCCAACACGGCCCCTGTTTGGAGGTCAATGACGAGGTTGGGACATCCGGCAAACACTCTAAGCGCGCTCTCCCTCAAATACCGACCGGGCACTCCCGGCCTTTCCAGCCCTTGACCATTCCGCCCCCGGTCCGGTGCCTCATCCACACCCGACGCACTCGCCATCACAAACGCAAGGGCCTGCAAAGCATGCCACGGCCTGCCTCTCTTCATGCCCTCAATCGCAACATCGCATACCGTATCCACGCTCTTATGTCGCACGCCTTTCACAGGCTCGTGCTCCAGGGAATACAGCAAGATGCGTTCGAGCTTGGAAAGAGTGGCGTTGGAGAGATGGTCGTAGAGCGTTAGCCGGGGTGCAGCTGGGCCCGCTGGACCGAGACCGACACCAAGGCCTGGCACGAAGGACGGAGTGGCAAGAGAGGAGTGGTTTGTGGAGGAATTGTGGCCATTGGTATGATGTGGCGAGGGGCGAAAGAGTAGTCGGCGTAAGAGGACGAGGGAAAAGGAACGCATCTGGGTGTTATCAGTAAGTTGATAGTGTGGTATGGGGTGGGACGGACGACTTCGGTGTCAGCAGCGATGGCAAACTGGGCAAGGCCAAGCAGATAAAGCTCTGGAGAATGGGCGAGACGATCATTGACGGCGTTTTCTGCACTGGATTGGATGGACTGAGAGTCGAAGGAGGGGCGACGGTGGCTAGAACATACTTTTGTCTGATGTCGTTGTCGCCGAGGACGAGGTTGGAGAGGATTTGGGTGAGCTCAGCTGTGATTTCTGGAGAAACAGCGGCGTCCATTGTTCGCTGCAGGTGATCAAAACGCGCGCCGCGATCAATTCCATCTACTACAAACAACAACAACAACTGGTACAGAAACATTTTTTTATAGCATCATTCCTCCAACGACAGCCCCAACAACAGTCATTCCCAGACCAATAACAACACCTCCTTGGCCAAATGTAACTTTGGAACCTGCAGAACCACTGCGTGTGGCAGAGCTGGAGGAACCAGACGCGGAACTGGAACGGGAGCCTGTGGCAGATGTAGAACCCGAGCGGGTAGCCGAGCCGCTGGAAGCCGTTCCGCTACGCGATCCGGAACTAGAAGTACGGCTAGACGAAGAAGCACCTGTTGTCACGCGTCGTGTCAGATATGCTACGCGCCGAGATACACGTTTTCACTTACTGCACATAGCCTGTTGGAGCTGCAAAGCAGCTTGTTGCTCAGCAGCAGTACACTTGGAAGACAGGCACTGTTCAGCAGCTTGCTGGAACGTGGTGGATGTGCAAACGCATGGATCGGTGCTACGGTGCGTGATGATCAATATTGGTGGTGTGAACACGACACGTAGACGGGACTTACATGCTGGAGCAACCGGTCCCCGAGAGAGACTGCTCCGCGCACTGCAGGACACATTGAGGAATCTGGCTGGTGCTTGTAGGCTGAGCAGCGCTGCTGGTACCGGAAGCAGCGGAGGACTGGGCCTGGACACCGACAACGAGGAGAGCAGCGAGAGCAAGGAACTTGGCGGGGAACATGATGACTGGACCGTACAAAACCCACAAAGTCAACAAGGTGACGTTTTATATTTCTGCGCCCGTGGGAGCCGTGATGCATTGATGTATGCCCCCCACACACACATCACATGTGTCTCCACCCACCACTTCTTTGCCTCCGTGCCTAGTCCATATATGCGCACCGGTACCCTTTCTTCGCTTCCTTCTCGCCCTTGCACACCATTCTTTATCTGTAGCCCATCCTTTGTATCACTTCTTTTACCGCACTATTGCTTGCCGTATCGCAACAGCTCGTATGTAGTGCGGCGAACGCATCAGTCTCCCTTACTCTCTGAAACTCTTATACAAGCACTGATACGCGTAACGCTCAACCTATTTACGTGCTTCCCTGAGGTATTTTCCACCAGCAAAAAAAAACGGAACTACTCGACAGCCATCCATCTCCGTCTTAAAAGCCTTGATCTTTATTACTCTGCACATACGTGGCGTTTAATTATTGCCGTAACAATACTAGCGTTAATTGTTGATATCAATCTT
Source organism: Amanita polypyramis BW_CC (assembly GCA_001691755.2). NCBI lineage: Eukaryota > Fungi > Basidiomycota > Agaricomycetes > Agaricales > Amanitaceae > Amanita > Amanita polypyramis. Next base: position 11,372 of record JNHY02000291.1, on the reverse strand, counting down.
CTTCGTATCAAACGGGTTCGGCCACCCCACACCACAAACAACATACATGAACGAATCCAACTGATTAGGACGCATACCGAGCACATGTACACATCCTACCAGAATAGTTTAAATAAAAACACTGACGTACACGCGAGGCTTATCCCTAAACCTTATTTTTTTCAATACAGTCGCTGATGACGGCAGCAATTGAATGTTGAATATTGACTGTTTGACTTGTTGACGGACCAGCCCAATATATAGAAACAACAATCCCTGGCTAGGTAGGCAGAATTCGTTCTTGTTCCTGGTACCTGAGTCGTAGTAGGTTGAGTGATGTGAGCGTCAATCGCTAAAGTCACGCAGCTTTATCATGTGTACATGTTCAATTTGGTCAGTCAGCTTTTGGACGGCCTATAAAGAGCGTTGTTACCAACGGCAGACCTTTTTTCATACCGTCCAAACCGTCTACTTGCTGCCTTGGCGACGCCGTCAAGCATAACTAGATTCATTTTCAAGTGTCTGCCGCTTCCATGCCTTGTGGCGGCCTGTTGAGAAAATAATGGCGATCATTCTTAACCGTCCTGTCAGCAATCCTGTTCAGATGTTATAGTTAGGTGATCTGTTTTTACCACCCATACGAACGTCCTTGATAACGTAATTTTGAGTCTACTCCGGCTCTTGTTCCTTGGAGAGACAGAGCCGCAAATCAGGCCGGATTATACCATATTTCGAGCTGTGAACACATATCATGTCAACTGTGCTTGAAAACTCTACAGTCCTTTAGCTGTGGCTTTTCAGCAGTTCCGGGATACCAAGTCCAACATAGGCGTTCTGCATCCAACCATGCCCATGGAAAAGATCATAGAGTTGATATATGATATTAGGACTGGGGTATTTGTGATCATGATGCTTTCCAGTACCAGACATAACGCTCTACGTCATGGTGACGGCTGCGCAACGCCACATCAACACTTTGGCACTTCACCCGTCACGTCTTATGGAAATAACCGCATCCACGCTCGGGTGTGCGTTTACGATTTTATGAGAGAGCTAATCAGCCAGAATTGGGAACTCCACGGCGTCTTAGCTGTCAGCCCCAAGCTTAACTAATGCTCAACCCGGCTCCTATCTAACTACAAATTTCACCACTTAATTGACAAAGCGTCCATGACACCCACTGCAACTTTTTGTACTCTCTCTCCCATCGATTACCACGATATTTCGTTTTCCCGTTCTCATGGCCCTCCATGTTCCGATGAACTTGTCAATTTGAGGAGTCACTCGGTCCTTCGCGAGCATTCGTCTGCGGACAAAGTAGAACGTACCCTAGCGACCCTTAAACGGCTCATCAGACCCATCTCAAGCGTAGACAAGTTATTAGACACCATGTTACTCCTAGCTATCCGTGAGGAAGATTTGGCGGGTGGGGCTGAGCATGAGGAACTAGCGGGAAAGACGCAGGTGTTCGGCGTCCCACTCCGCAAAGTGCCAAAACATGCTTCTACGAATGCCCTTTTCAACGGGCACGAACTACATCTTCCATTAGTAGTCTTCAACTGTGTTGAAGAGCTCTACCGTACCGGTGAGCCGTCAGCGTTTATCCCACCGTGCCGAGGTAATCTAACTGGCGTTAGGCATCTACCAACCCGACCTGTTCCGGACACTGCCTAATCGTCAACGCCTCTCAGAACTTATCCATATCTTCAACTCACACAACCCTCATCGGATCTACCGGTCCAAAAACACCAGGAAGGAATACAATCGCACACTCTTGCACCGCGAGTCAACACAAGACATCTGTGCACTCTTAAGTGACTATCTGTACTCCCTTCCGGAACCCGTCTTGCCAACCTACCTATTTGATGCAATTTGGGAGTGGGGTGGGGTGGGTAGGGATACCGAGGATGGTGATTCCAGAATTGGCGGAGATGCCTCCTCGTTTATCAGGGAGAGTCAATGCCGCAACGATACGGATTCCTTCCCTCCAAAACCTTATTTGTTGGAGCGGTCCGAAATTACGCGCATCACCGTTGTACAACATATCCTCTATTTACTCCCATCACCCAATTTTTCATTACTGGTCTATCTTTTAGCATTCTTCAGCCATGTTATAATGATGCAGGATGTGAATGGAGTCTCAGTCCAGGAACTCGGCCGCTTGTTTGGGAAATGTCTTTTTGGTGGAGGGAAGGACGGAAAGGCCGTGTTGTGCTGGTTCCTCAAGAGATGGAGCCCGTTGTCGAGTGTATTGTTCGGTGTATCAAGCGTTCAACCTGGGCAGGGGCGCGCCATCGTTGTTGGAGAGTATATGAAGCCAAGGACACCCATTGATCTCAACTCTACACCATCGCCAAGTGCTTGGAAGAAACATCGCGGGGAGCTTGGGAGCTCGCCCACTCCTCTTCTTTCACCGAAATTGGTCGAGCCTCTTGACTCTGCATCTCCTAGGCAAAAGTACACGACCTTACCCAATCCTTACTCACATGAGATCGAGAAAGACGAAAGAACACAGAAGGATATACTCAACGGACTTGGGATAGCGAGGAAACCTGGTCAACTTGACTCTGAACGTGGACAGGACGGGGGCTCCGACCGAAATAGACAATGTGGAAACGTCGGTCCTTTCCCCATGTCACCAGAGCGTTTAGCGCTTACACGAATGTCAACCGGAACGAGTATATACTCTACCTCCGCCAGTACGTTCATGCCCATTGTGATTACTGCGCTCTAAAGCCTGTATTTAGTAGATGAACGCCTTTTAGACACGACGTTCCCCCCATCTTTTAACGCTTTACACCTGCTAGATGCTATCGAACCTGAAAGGGAGGAAGTCAACGTCCCGGCCCATCCACAACACGCTAGTCATCATATTCCAGACCAGTCCATAGCTCCTGTTGAAAAGAATAGCGTGCAAGTGCAGGCCAGTAATGTAACACCGGAATGTAATGGGAATCAGTCCGTACTTGCCGCCGATGATCTGACGGTAGCATATACCAACCGGATTCGTGAACTGGAATACCAACTGGAGAGGAGTGATACCATGGTTGGTGCAGCTTTGGAAGTGATGTTTCGAGCAAAGAGGAGGATTAATGAGATTGATGGTCGGTTGGAGGAACTGGAGATGGTCCTACGGTGTGGCGATGCAGTTTCGCAGAGAGAAGACGCATCAGCAGACCTGGGCTCGCAAGGCACAGAGAACGGCAGAAACGCATATGATATTGTTATTGAACTGCGCGAGTTAATGCTCGGAGAACTATAGCGTTGCTGAGTTTTACTTTATCTGAGTGTACCCTTATCACATTTACATTGCTTGTTTGAAATATATCACAAGGTGTCCATACTTGATACAATCTCAGCACACGGATACTACTGAGCGTCCGTGGCAGGTATCTTGGGGGACACTATTTCAGACGCCCCCCATCTGAGCAAACATTAGGACTTACGGGTGACAAACTGACCGGAACAGCCGTATCCACCACGATTAGAAAAAATTCAGAAACTTTCCGCCCATCAGAATCGTTCTGGATCCTATAAAGCGCATATAGATCCCGTTTATAGAACAGAACGAGGAATAAAATGACACCCACTTGGCACTGAACACGACGTGGCTCTGGGTTTGAGCAGGCCCTGCGCGAATCCTGAGCCGTAATGACCTGGTGATGACATAGACACCAGCAACAATTCCTTCATCCACGCTCGGTGGGCCAGACTCTTCTTTACCCCCCTCTATCTTACTCTCCACAATGTCCTTCCATTCAATCACCGTACCAACTTCAGCAAACCGACGGCGCGCAAGGTTGGACTGAAAGTCATCAAGTGATATGAGCTTATGGTTCATCATGATGCGGGCATCGTCATTGAACGTGTGGCTGAACTCCGCGAGGAGATCCTGCTCTTGAGCAATGCGGATTCCGTCGATGCGTGCCCTGAACCAGCCAGCGAGAGAATCGCTACCAGTATTGTCTGCTTGGGACATGGTCAGTGTCGTGGAGTGCTGGTGGATGTAATACAAGGCAGCGAGGACCCCAACAGCGACTGCGGCGAGCAAACGAAGACAATCAGAGAAGCGCATTCACATATCGAGTCACTGACGTCATAGTCCGTGTTGCTGACAAATATCTCAGTCGTTCTATTCAACAGCTACTGTAGGGAATGGCGACAGGGGAACCCTGACGCCTGGAGGTCCAGTGGATACACCAAGGTCGGAGACGATGCCATTCTCGATGTCCTTTACCCAGCCATGGATGAAGATGGGTTCAGGTCTCGCCTGATTCCCAGTGCCAGCATCAGAAGCATAGGTGGCATAATTCTGCAGATCAGGGTGGGTTTAGATGTGACGGTTATGCTGAGAAGCTCAGGCTACCTTTCTCATAATTTCTGATTCTGCTATCCGCCGGACTGACATTTTCACATTCTCCTCAATGAGTGCCCGAAACGCAGCTGAGTGAGATATGAATAACAGATAACATGCAAGAATCTGACTCACGGTTGTGGAGCTCGGGAATCTTGGGTTCTGCCGTTCCGTTTGCTAGTTGTTGTCGGTATGTTACTATCTCAGGTCTGGGCGTAAATAAAATTTAAAGAAAAACGGTAAGTTTAAGGGTGTATTGCAAAACAGGGGTAGTGAATAATTGCACCGGGTCGACGTCGCGAAGAGCTTTCGAATGGGGGATATCCACGTTGAGATTGCGGCGTCTGCTGGACTAAGGGGTGGTTCTGATGGTGGTACCATGGACGCAGCAACACCGCCACACCCGTAGTGTCCCATCACTATGATATGTCTGACTCCAAGTTTTTCAACAGCGAACCCGAGGACGGATGTTCTTACAGTGGGGCATGAGTATCGTGTCAAAAACGACGAATAAGTGACGAACGACGTGATGTCATCTTCAGTAAATACATTTGCGATGTTTCGAGCAGCGAAAATCGTGCCCGGAGTGGTATTGAAGATGGCTTGTTCGCTTAGTCTTACAGAACAGAACGTTCAGCCATAGAGGGAAGTCGTTTCCGCACTAACCTACTATCGGCGCATTGGAACACCGCGAACGGCGGGACTTTATAGAAATCATGACTTTCACAAGAAAGAGAAAAGAAATGATCGACGTACACTGCCCTTCCTTTGCCAGATTTTCCAACAATTGAGGGTAGTGCATTGCCATATAACCTCTATACTCCTGGTTCCCTCTGAATAAATCTTGCAAGTCCTTATTCGGAGGGCCATAATGACAAGTTCGGAATGCACCAGTCCAATGAGGAGGGGAAAAGGCAAAGGAAAGTAACGAGCCACGCAAATCGCGATGTCCAGGATGGTTTGCAGTGCTCCTCCCAACAGAAAGACTCGGAACAGTAGTGCGCTGGCGAAGGAGAAAATTACACGTTGGCCGCATTTCAAATCTTCACCCTATAGTTCGAGGAGGCTTACGTGTCGCAAAGACGATATAGTGGACTGGGTAAGTATGGCTTCAAGTATGGGCCAGAGTCTATTCCCCATTTGATCGTTGCTTAGTCAGCTTGGTAACTCTTGCATTGCGAATGCCTCTGAAAGCAACTGTTACTTGAATGGGATGGTTCCTGCCCAGATGAAAAAAAGGATCGGCTACGTCTTAGAACGCGCTGGATTTTCTCCCCCATCATGTTTCGTATCGCAGGGATAATCGCGCGATCCAGAGTAAATACGGCAAGCCGCTCCTCGGGATTGGGTAATGTAAACATGTTCGCTGTCGTATACCTCACCGAGGCGGCGGCAGAGTTGTGAGCATACCGACCAAACGATTGGTTGTTGCGAATTGATCGTGGGGATAACAGTACAACTTCGATTTTTCCGAAGGAAGACCATCGCCCTGGCTTAGACGATAAGACACTCGACTTAATCGGCAAATTCTAGGTGCGGGAACAGGGAATACGGTATCCCAGGGGGGTCTACTCCTGGTCGAGCATAGGGGCGGGGTATTTTAAAATATCTTATTTTGGTTTCCCTGTCGTGGTGATGGTAAGAACTATTTATAGGACAACAGTGTCAACGCTCGTGTGAACAGGACGGTCGCACAGCACCGCTCTTATACCGTGTTATCTTGACGCTTGTCCACCATGTCTGACTCTACCCAGGGAACAGAATTACGGGAGGACTTGCGGCCTGTCTGCCCAGGTAAGTGAACTACTGATATGTACACGTTTCCTCGTCTAACGCCGACTTACAGTCTCTGCTTGTACCTTACTCGTCGACATCATTTTCAGGTCTTCTGACAACAAGCTATTCGGAGCCCACAGCAAGAACCTCGAATACTACAGCGACGCATTCCCTCCCGCAGCTTTCGCATCGCCAGATACGGCCCGCGACCCAGTTGGACTAACAGAGCCCGCGGACGTCGTCAAACTGATGCTCTGCTATATGCACAACAACCGCCTTCCCCAGCTTGAGGATCTGCATGTGGATCTTGTCGGGAATCTCGCTGATGCAGGCGAAAAGTACTTCATTTATCCCCTTATGGAGGTTTGCAGATTGCATATGAGGTAGTGAGTAGCTGAATTATCTTAGACTCGAAGATGTGACAATACATTAGTAGTCGGTTCCTGGATCGTTATCCCGATCATGTGCTCACTTACGCCGCTAAATACAACTATGACGACCTCTTCGATTTGGTGGCCCCGAAAACTATTACCTGGAATCTCGACGATGCTTATGCCTCTCTTGGTGCAACTTCGTATTTCGTAGCCTGGGTATGTAAGGGAACTTGTAACGTCATATTATTTGTTCATGATTCGCTGCCATTTCAGGTGAGGTATCGCGAGCGGTGGCTTCGAATCCGGAACGCTGTATTTCAGAAAGAACCACATGTGATGCAGCATAGTGGAGGAATTATTGATTGCCCTATCTGGACGAAATTCTCGAAAGCTTTGCTAATGCTTAAGCTTTCCGATCTAACAGAATGGAAAGGGCATATGAATAAATTAATGAAAGAGACATCGGTGCTAGACTGTCAATGGTGTCATAAGCGTGCCACCCGTTGGATGGATGTAGTAACTGATGATCTTCGTCAGGCGATACCGAAGGCGAGCACTCTTAGATAACTGTCCGGTGCCGGTTCCCTTACTATGGCTAATATGTGTTGTACTGTATTTATGGAGAAAAAAACACACACACACGTTTCCAATTTCTACATGACCAATCAAATTAATGAGACCTGTCACATAATCGCAATCTCGATGAGGAGATGCTAGTGCGCTACCTATTAAGAATTGGTTGTGTTTGTTGTCCTAGTCCAGGATCAGTAGGAATTATAGATTACACGTGTGGAAAAGAAGGTACCGAAGCCGAACGGTGGTATGGGAAATCCGAAGTTTTAACGGGAAAAATAATCACGAGGGTACTGGGCATCAGTTGATATGTTTGATAAATTGGTCGACTTGGACCCACAGAGTCGCGGTCCGCCAACTATACCAGCGAAATGACCTCGGCAAACAGTATAACAGCAGGATAGTCTCTGGTGGTATCGAATGCATTTATTATACGTCTTTCAAGTGGGCCGGAGCAATTCGTGAGCTGGAGGCTGGGGTTGCTTGTTAGTATCCCACCGCAACGGGCGCTTACCCTGGGTACCCCTGGCAACTTATTGCGTCTTCCGCAATACGAGAAGATCAGGATGTCTTCGGCACACCGTGGACAATTTACTTTAAATATACTTTCGTTCTCGTGATATATTGAAGTCCTTTATTGTCTCGTGTTCGATTTGCTTGTTGTCTCGTTTTGCACGGTCAGTCGAGATTAAACCGACAAGAGGTGCATTGGAGCCATAAACTCAGGTGCTCACCGAGATGGTAGACATGGTCTCCATGTGATGATCAATTTCGTGTAATGTAGATTTGTCATATGCTTACATAATACAGTGCGGTTCGGCATTTGGCTTGGCAGGTGTAAGCGAGCCAGTGTGCAGCAACAAGAGCAGCCCAAAAAGGATAGATATATCGAGGGCTGTCTGTCCAACTAGTCTCCCATTCCCTCTTCTCTTTCTACTTTCACTTCCCCCTTTCTCCCCCTCCTGCAAATGGGCGGCTGCGTGTCCACTGTAGATGAATCCAGCCGGCTACACTCAGAGGCCATCGACAGACAACTTGAGGAAGATCACAAGAAGTATAGGCGCGAATGCAAGATTCTTCTCCTAGGTGCGCTAGTCGCTTTGGCATCTTCCTGGTCTTCAGTACCCATTCCCAATAACTTAGGGTCTGGCGAGTCCGGAAAAAGTACGATTGTCAAACAGATGAGGATCATCCATCAGAATGGCTTTACGCAAGATGAGCTGGACGTCTTCCGACCTATCATTTACCAGAACGTTCTCGAATCTGCCCATGCGATTATCTTGTATATGCGGAAAACGGGGCTGCAGTGCATCCACCATAACAACCGCGTGCGTGTTATCCGATGCCTCCGCTTTCTTGACTCATGGTGAATCCCGTATGCGCAGTTGCTGGCGGAGAAAATTCTTGACTATCAGCTGGAAATCCAGGGTTCAAAAGAACTATTCTTCTCCTCAGAAATGGCGGACGCCATACACCAGTTTCATAAAGACTCCGTTGTCCAAAAAGTCATCGACGAACACGTCGGCGAGTTCTACTTGATGGATAGTGCGGAATAGTACGTTCCTCATATGAGTGTTGCGACTGTATCTTAACTTTTACAAGCTTTTTTGAGCACGTTCTACGCATAGGATCTCCTAGCTACCATCCCAACGAAACTGATGTACTCAGAGCACGACGGAAAACGTTTGGCATAACAGAGACCCGATTTACCATGGACACACTATCGTACGTCTCCATCTTCGTTCTTGGACAAAGTTCACGAGGATAATTGAACGGCATAGAATACATATGTTTGACGTTGGCGGACAACGGTCAGAACGGAAGAAATGGATACATTGTTTTGAGGCAGTGACATCAATAATTTTCTGCACAGCCCTAAGCGAATACGATCAAGTGTTGCTCGAAGAGAAGGGACAGGTTGGTGCCTTTTTTTACATTACTGTAATTAGTTATTAATATCCCCGGCAGAATCGTATGACCGAATCTCTTGTGCTGTTTGAATCCGTGATCAATTCGAGGTGGTTCCTTCGTACATCGATCATTCTATTCCTCAACAAAACAGACGTCTTCAAGCACAAACTTCTGAAGGTAATGCTCGTAGTCCATAATTGGGAAATTTTATTGATCGATTTTCATAGGTCCCATTAGAGCGCCATTTTCCAGAATACACGGGTGGCAAGGATGTAAATAAGGCAGCAAAATATATACTCTGGAAATTCATGCAAGTGAACCGGGCGAGACTAAGCGTCTACCCACAGTACGTCTATGCAATGATTGCTCCTGTGTACCGTGTACCACTCATTCTCATTTCGATCAGCCTTACACAAGCCACAGATACGACCAATATACGACTAGTCTTCGCAGCCGTCAAAGAAACAATACTCCAAAACGCCCTTAAGGATTCGGGTATCCTATGACATCACTTATCACTTGTAAACAACTTTACATGGTGAGTGATAAATTCCCGGTTCCGTGCGCCCATATTATGACAATCAAGGGCTGTCTCTGTCGCTTGAATGTCTGCTGACCGCGTCTTCTCCATTTAGCTACCAGGTTCCCATGTCGCAGTCAGAGCATATTTGTCGATCTCACTGTATAATCTCGCTCATTCAATCTTGGACAACGCACTTGACTCGATTTTTTATCCATCTTATTATAAATACGCCATGCGCCATACTCCTCCGCACTCTTCCGAACTCTTTTCGGAGTCTACTTGCGTTCTAGACTGCGACGCGTGACGACTCGCCAGCGTGGCAATAGCTGCTTCGGCTCCTGGAGGCATCCTCCTAATCGCCACAATTATCACAACCGGTCTAATGCAATATTGCTATACATACCTTTTCTGGACTATAACCCCTATAATGGATTCGACGATCGTTCGGTGCAATCCTATATCTGGCGGGTGTCCATAGAGTTCCAGCTAGGTTCTGGCCATTGTGTCCGTCACAATCTTATCTTCCTTGTCCTCTTATCGTCTATCGCTGAACCTTATGCCGCATATCGTATAGCACCACCGGATAACGAATGTACTATAATATACGATTATACACCGGCTCCTTGTGGATAATATATTTTGACCCTCATCAAACCTATACGTTTGCCCCTCCATTGTTTTACTTGAGCGGAACGCTTTCTGATTTAGGGCCAGCCCATTTTCTCGCTAGAAGAGCATCTGTCAATCTGATGTGTTCGGACTCGGCGGATCACGTTCGGTTGGACTACATGTAACGACCGGCGTAACATGCCATCCAAATCACGAAACTGTCAACAGTCACTCAAGCGATTGGCAGTTTTTGTGCTGTTAACATCAGAACACGCCGTGAGTTATCATCTACTAAAATACGATATTGAGGAAGTGCTGATCGGATTGGAAGGGAACCATTTTCTTAGGTATGTATGTTAGCAATTGCTTCTTGTGGAATGATTAATTCCCAGAATTGTCCAGCCGATCTAACGTTAAATTCTGTTCTAGCAAGTCGAATACGCAACCGGGTCGTATATAAATGAAGTACGCAAGGGTTGGTGGTGAGAAACTCGATAAACTAAGTTTGCCGTGTACGTCACGCATGATGCATGCATGTGACGAACGATAGAGTTTAATAATATGGAAGGTCATTTGAACTTATCTGGGTGGCAACTCACCATTGCTCTCGGTGAGCTCTACTTGTGTGTACTATGACACGTGCGACCTGTCTATGTCTTGCGAGTTGTTGATGGATTGGCGTGTGTACCCCACGAGGTGCCAGTGGTACAGGCTCGGATAGAAAAGTATATGAGAACCGACCGCAGTTCGTTGCAGGCCGATCCACCCGAATTGTGTATTATCCCACGACTGACAGCTGGGGAGAAGAGTTTAAGACGCGATATAATCTGTTTGGGTTGCGGAGGATCATGATTCTGGTGACCTTAGTAGTCACGGAGTTTGGACGGGGATTGAATATATTGAATATTGAAAATTATACATGTCTACAACGTGTCACCGACCTTGAGTACATTCTTAGGTCCGCAGAATATCAAAGAGGAATGGGTTGCTCACATACGATATAATAAGCGAACGTGAGTGACTCAGCCAAGGAAGTTTACGACTTTCTCTCTCAAAACACAGCTACGGGGTTTTTCAAGGACGCCCCAGATGCATAAGGGCTGTGATAACGACGACCTTTTACTGTTCCCTCAATGCTTCCTTTATCTTTTTATTTTGATTTCAATTCGGACGTTACTACGTGCTTCGATACAGACTTACATATGAGATAGACTTACCCTGTCTCCTTTAGTTGCTACCCTTTAGTTACACCAAGTTTGTACTAAAATAGCAC